>JAFLJL010000165.1:0-71681 GCA_018398815.1 Conus ventricosus | reverse complement strand
AGAATAACAAAAAGCCACCTCATCCTTCAGGTTCAAAGTTGTTGTACAGCCTTGCTTTTACATGCATCCAGAAACGCACGCAGTGTGTTTGTACCAACAATGATTAGTACTCGTTGGGAAAAGGTCATGTCTGGGCACACTAACATCAGTGCATCCGCACTCTAACTCCCACAACTTCACAGGGCAATGAAATGGATACATGACAAAAACCTGAGTAAGGCATTTCGTGTCCCCCTGCACCTGTCACTGTTATTTTCCACTCGATAGGCTGTAGGTCTTCAGACTGAAAATGTGTATCAAAGTATGAAGCACTCGTCACCGACACTTGGCTTCCAGTGTGTAAGAGACTGTGTTGTGTGACCACTTAAAACACATGATGACTCACAGCTAGGCCCTACTAAAGCATCCAGATCGACAGTGTGTTGTGTGACCGCTTACAACACATGATGACTCGCAGCTAGGCCCTACTAAAGCATCCAGATCGACAGTGTGTTGTGTGACCGCTTACGACACATGATGACTCACAGCTAGGCCCTACTAAAGCATCCAGATCGACAGCACTTGTAGCTGAATGTAACTCGGCTAGTACAATAGTAGAGTCAATCTTCACATCCCTGCAAGAAGAGTTATGCAGGACAAGGGACACTACCCTTTCCCTGTGCTCACTATATTTAGTCCTGCCAGTAAGCTGTCAGGAGGTCGAGGGTAAACTGTCACATCACTATCAAGTGGCATGCCCACCACAACCTGGAGTTCCACAGTACCTCCAGCATGAACACTTATTACTACTGAACCACTTGCTCTTACAGTCTGGTTGTGGAGGTCGTCTTTCTCTAAATCAAGGACAGCATCGGTGAGGCGTTGGAGTTTCTCCAGGTCAGTTGGCGGCTGCCTCCCACTGCTGACTGGTGGGGGTTTAAAGGAGGCTGGCGGCGTGGACCGCCCTGCTGCCAACCGGGCTGGTTCGCTGGCCTGCGATGCTGCTGATGGCGTCGCGTCTGTCCACGTGGAGGACTGCCTGGCTGCTGATCTCGATGGATGGGCGTCTGGTTGCGTGCCCCCGTACTGTTGTGCTGCTGATGGATGCCAGGGGATTCAGGGGTGCACTGGGCGGAGGTAAACTGCTCCGCCGGCCCAGCACTCTGCTCCTGGGTACGGGCTCGGAAATCTCACTGGACAGTTCCACGCGTAGTGCCCCCTCTGGCTGCATTGGTTGCGGTTGCCCCATGCCCCCTGCGAAACTGGACGGCTGCGAGGATATAGCTACGACAGTAGAATGCGCTGGATCATGTAAGTTTGTAGCCAGGAGTTAGTCTTGTTGTAGAAGTACATTTACCAACAACATATAATTGCGGCCCCAGGTTGGGGTCCAGCTTGGTAGTGATGACATGGACCAGCTTCCGGTCCATCCACCGAAGGACTGCAAGAGCACCTGAAAGCAGACAAGGGAAAATAGAGTATTTGTGTAACGTAGTACTCTCTTACCTACCTGTGCTGTCTCTGCCTAAAAATAGCACACAGGCACAATATATATATATATATATATATATATATATATATATATATATATATATATATATATATTGGTGTTGCACACACAGAATAAAAATCGGACACGGCACAACAAGTGGATGTAGTTTCCCAAACATATTTCGGCACAGACTTAGCCTTCTTCAGTGGGATGACAACATTCTGACCAAACAACAGTCCAACAAGCGAAAACAAATTTGATTAAGGTAACATGGCTACACACAAAAAAGGGAAAAAATGTGTTTGGGGCTTTTATCACTCAAATTAGTTTAAAATCATTAAAACTCTTTAAAAAAACATTTTAAAATTTAATTTTTTTATTTTATTTTAAAAAAGTCGACTTTGAAGGCCGTTTTTGGGACGAAAACGTACAAAAATTTGGAAATGATGCTGTAACCACAAAATTTATGCTAGATCCTTGGTGATTGTTTTTTTCATTTCAGAATTGCTGCTTGGGTTCCTGGTCATGTTGGCATCGGCGGGAACGAAATGGTTGATCGTTTAGCCAAGAATGCCACAAGAGAGAAACTGTCCAACACTTATATCCCCTGCTCAGATGTGAAACCCAAAATTAACGATTATATGAGAGACCTCTGGCAGGAGGATTGGAACACACAGACGAATAACAAGCTCTTTCAGATCCGTCCAAACCTTAAGGACTTCCTCCCATCTACGTCGGGTGGTCGTAAAGAGGAAACGGTTCTGTGCCGCGCTGCACACCGGCCATTCGTATTTTACCCATTCTTACCTTTTAAAGAGTGAAGAAGCTCCGTGGTGCATTCCATGTCATGCGCCACTCACAATGAAACATGTTCTTTTAGAGTGTTGGGACTTGCATGATGCGAGACACAAACATTTTACAGCGGAGTCCATGAAGATCCTGTTCAGGGATGTCCCGCCTGACGTGATCCTTGAGTTTTTGAGAGAGATTAACATTTTTCATCTGATTTAAGATTTTACGGCAGAAAGATTTTTAACAAAGTTTCTGGTGCGTTTGTAGACGATGTCATTTAACGAGATGTGTGAAAGTTGGTTTTTTTTTTTTTTTTTTTTTTTTTTTTTAAATAATGACTGGTGAGTTGATTTTAACGTGGTGACAGCCCTGATGTGGCCCTTTGCGGTCGGCTGGGCTATAAGCAACATTATCTTATCTTATCTTTTCTTATCAGAATTGCTGTCTGCAAATGATGAGCATGGGCTTTAACTTTCTTTAGATTGGAAAACAAAATTTGGGGTGTTATTGGTGATATATTTTCAAAATTTGAAAATAAATCATGTAAATATCAGAAAAAAATTGTAAAAAAAAAAATATTCAATTTATCAGCAAATCAATACCACATCATGGTTAACATCACTTTCTGAGTATGCATGTCAAATTTCATGCTTTTAACTTACTTTGTTCTTGAGATATTTGTTTTTAAAAAATGTCACCTGGCCAAAATATGCCGATTTGAGAAAAACGAAGAAAACGATTCAGAAAATATATAAAGTTATGAAAGTTCTTTCGACGGAAGAAAATTTGCAACACAATCTACCCACAAGTCATTTCAAAGCATTCCTGGTCCATATGTCTGTCCTTCTCCCTTCTCTTGTGTTCTGGTGGCCTTTTCTTTTCACATTTGTTGGCTTTACGCGCGCGTTTTTTGGCTGGCGCACAGTCATCATCAGCCTGAGAACACCTCTTCAGGTCCTGTGTTGCCTGGTACTGCTGTAGGTTGCTGGAGGGAGCTGAACCAAGCTTTGTCATCACCTGAGAAAGGTGAGAACAGCCCTGGTTGAAGTGCGACACAGCAGAAGCTACTGCAGCATTGACCCGGCTGGCACCAACGTGGACTGTTTTGGGGCATCTTGCCCAGATCTGCCCGTTGACGCACTCATTGGCATTTTGCGTGCGCCCATGCTGGATCCTGTTGAGGAGAGAGTTCTGACATTCTCTCATAGATGGGCCTGATGGCTCTGGCCACATCTCCTGAGAGGGGTGTGCCCACATTCTCCTTGTGCGGTGGTGGCTGCTGACTGTTGGCGATGGCTTTGTTGTAGAAGCACCATGACTGTGGGCCCTGAGGACAGTTCATGTGCTGTGGACTGTCATCAGATGAAGTGCAGTGCAGAAAAGAAGCCAGAATGGCCTTCATTTGGGCAGGGTCCCCCAGGTTCTGCATGATGGCATTCCTGTAGTAGGACTGCAGAATGTTGCAGGCACCAGCAGAGCTCCACGACGGCGTCCACCCAGCTTGGCTTCCTTAGCTTTTTTGCGCAAAGCTGTACCCATCCTCTTGTCACAGTGGTTGACACATTCAAGTTTTTTTACGTTATAAATATTCTCATCACACACTGCCTTATATGCTACCGAGTCTCCATCAGACAACATGTTGATGTACCGCATGCCGTTCTTCTTTCTCAATCGAGCGTCGCCACATGCGCACAGCTGCCTCCTTCTCCATTCCTTTTGAAGAACCAGTGTAGTTCTCACAAACAGGAGCATGCTCCCTCATCCACTCTGCCCTTTCTATTTCTGTCAATATAGCTTTTTCATTGACAGTGCATGCATGGCAGTACTTGGAGAGGACTTCATAGTCCAAAACTAAGCCAGTCATCACATCAATGACAATGCCTACACCATAATTTGATGTGAAGCCACGTTTATGCCACGTTCCATCAAATGAAACCGTGACATCAACGACAGCACCATGATTATCATCTCCATCACTTATCAACTGTTAGAACTGGCACCATCACTTTCATCCCCCCCAACTGCATCAGCATCACCATCTCCCCTAACCGAATCACCATCATCCCCCCCCAACTGCATCAGCATCACCATCTCCCCTAATTGAATCACCATCATCCCCCCCAACTGCATCAGCATCACCATCTCCCCTAATTGAATCACCATCATCGCCCCCAACTGCATCAGCATCACCATCTCCCCTGATTGAATCACCATCATCCCCCCAACTGCATCAGCATCACCATCTCCCCTAATTGAATCGCCATCATCGCCCCCAACTGCATCAGCATCACCATCTCCCCTAATTGAATCACCATCATCGCCCCCAACTGCATCAGCATCACCATCTCCCCTAATTGAATCACCATCATCCCCCCAACTGCATCAGCATCACCATCTCCCCTAATTGAATCACCATCATCGCCCCCAACTGCATCAGCATCACCATCTCCCCTAATTGAATCACCATCATCGCCCCCAACTGCATCAGCATCACCATCTCCCCTAATTGAATCACCATCATCCCCCCAACTGCATCAGCATCACCATCTCCCCTAATTGAATCACCATCATCGCCCCCAACTGCATCAGCATCACCATCTCCCCTACGAATTACCCATCATCGCCCCCCAACTGCATCAGCATCACCATCTCCCCTAATTGAATCACCATCATCGCCCCAACTGCATCAGCATCACCATCTCCCCTAATTGAATCACCATCATCGCCCCCAACTGCATCAGCATCACCATCTCCCCCTAATTGAATCACCATCATCGCCCCCAACTGCATCAGCATCACCATCTCCCCTAATTGAATCACCATCATCGCCCCCAACTGCATCAGCATCACCATCTCCCCTAATTGAATCACCATCATCGCCCCAACTGCATCAGCATCACCATCTCCCCTAATTGAATCACCATCATCGCCCCCAACTGCATCAGCATCACCATCTCCCCTAATTGAATCACCATCATCGCCCCCAACTGCATCAGCATCACCATCTCCCCTAATTGAATCACCATCATCCCCCCAACTGCATCAGCATCACCATCTCCCCTAATTGAATCACCATCATCGCCCCCAACTGCATCAGCATCACCATCTCCCCTAATTGAATCACCATCATCGCCCCCAACTGCATCAGCATCACCATCTCCCCTAATTGAATCACCATCATCGCCCCCAACTGCATCAGCATCACCATCTCCCCTAATTGAATCACCATCATCGCCCCCAACTGCATCAGCATCACCATCTCCCCTAATTGAATCGCCATCATCGCCCCCAAACTGCATCAGCATCACCATCTCCCCTAATGAATCACCATCATCGCCCCCAACTGCATCAGCATCACCATCTCCCCTAATTGAATCACCATCACTGGTCCCCCATCATCCCTGCATCACACGTCCCCTGAAACATCAGCACCATCTCTTTTATGCATCGTTGACAGCACGGACAGCGCAGTCCAAACATTGGCATGACTTGTGTGTGCGACGCACCACTTCTTGACAGGCTCTGTAGGTGTTTTGGGCATCCTGGAATGGCTGTGATGCATGAAAACTTGCGCAGAGCCGCACACAGCCCAGCTCATGAAGCACTGGACAGGACTGTTGATGTCGAAGCCTTTGGTCACGTCATTGCTCCATCCATCGGGCACTGGAATACTGTGTGCGTAAACTGGCAGTCCGCACACACACACACAGACATCATATATTATATAAATGACTATTAAAATTGGTAAGCACACACACAACATAATATAAAATAGATGATGCAAAAAGTAAAAACACACCATGCATCACACAAATCACACTACACACAGCTAAATAGTAAGCAGTAAAAAACCACCACATAGAATAAAAATGCAGAAAAAGTACACACACACACACACCTTTTCCTCTCAAACTACACACATGCACATGTGCATGCTAAATGGGTTTAAGCCAGTAAACAAACACTAACATAAAAATAAATACAGGAAAAAGTACACACACACGCAATAGTATTAAACTAATATTTAATTTTATTGTTCAAGCCCAGCTTACTGAAATTTTTATAAGGTGAGAGAGAGAGAGAGAAGAGAGAGAATAAAAAAAAAAAATAAAAAAGATAATGTTGCTTATAGCCCAGCCGACCGCAAAGGGCCACATCAGGCTGTCACAAGAGAGAGAGAGAGAAAAGGTTGTAGGGTGGAACACTTGACACACAATGATACATACCTCACAAGCAAGCCGATTTCTCGGGAAAACCCCATCTTGTCACCGACTGCACAGTCACAGACCCGTTGCAGACCTGCATGCCACTGATGAAAACAGCTTCTGAGACTGGCCATTTTCAACGAAGCAGCGATCTTTGCTGTCAGTCTGAAACTGAATGTGTCTCCGACATACTCGTTCATCAATGTAAGTTTTTCTCGGGCAGTAACCTACGCTGATTGCCTGCATCATTATTATCACACGAACGTTCAGCAGCTCCTTCGACACGAAGCACGGGTTTCAGTCAAAGCTACACCTACTTGATCGAGAGACGATGGCTGCTCGAAAACCAGATTTTGTCGATTTCCAGCGTGATTGAGCTGCTAACTTGCACTGTTGCTTTCGCGATCGCTTTCCCCCACCTAATGGAGTTCTCGTTGCTTTGTATTACTTGTATTCTTCGGGATTTGACCACACTGTCAAAGAAATCTGATGAAATTCTGTCACTTCGGCGTCGCCGGAAGGGAAAACAAATTTAGCTTGAGAATTACTAGTCTATGACGTAGTCCCCCCCCCATAAGGAGATCTGGGTCAGATTTGTGACAGACACCGCCTGCGTTTGCTGCATTGTCGCTCGCATGCCAGTGTTAGACTGGGGTTTAGGGGTATGCTAATGAGAAAGTAGGAGAATTTAGATTCCGGGGATACCAAAAATGGCGGGTCATGTTTGGGGAAATTTAGTGTTGCTATGCATCAAACATTTCGAATTTTAGCTTTATTTGTAAAATAGAAACAAATTATGATACAGTGGGTTACAAAAGACCCTTTTTCGACCTATAATAAGTAAATTTATGAAAAAAAAAGAACACAAAGTGGGGAAGAAAAAGATTTTAGTAACCGTTTCTACCAAATTCCAATTTGAACCTGGCGAACCGAAAACACGTTTTGGGAGCATTTATTGTGTGTAGCTCGTTACCTTAAAACTCACGAAAAGACCGTAAAAACTAGCTGGGCCCGTGGGACCCTCACTCGTTTATTCACTCATTTTGCACGTGAAACTCTCCTCTAAAATACACGTATTAGTACCTTCCTCTTGCTGCACCCACACACTAACACGTGTGTGCACGCTCAAAACACACACGCATGCAACGCTCGCCCGCATGCCACGCACACACACATACACACTCTACAACACCCCTAAACATTACTTCCTCCTATTTACTAATTTTAAAATGAAAAAGGCTAACAAACATGGGGAAATACTATTTATATTGGTACACAAATACACACACACCCAAAATAAAAACACAGACTGAATATATTTAACTATTTTTTTAAACTTGAATAATAAAATATTATGACCAACCTTGTCTGATGCCTGGATTGGCCCTTTTGTGGAGTTGCTGGGTCTTCAGCTGGGATGCATTCCCTTGCGGGTTTGGGTCGCACAGTTCCCAAAACAGTGCGCGTCATGAGCCACAAGGCCTCTGCCCTCAGGCAGGTGCAGTGGTTGTCTACACAGACACTCCTGCCTTCATCCAACAGAGGCTCACACAGTCTCATAACCACATCCACCGGCAGTTGCTCAAATCAGGCTCCCGCCGAGAAGAATTTTACAGCTGTGCACATAGCCAGACTCTGCTTTACAAGCTCATACAGTTTGATGCCCCACTTCTTTGGTTTGTCCTTCATATACACTCTAAATGTGGACTTTCCCCTCCACGGGCAAATCGCCTCAACAAAATTTATTATCTTTGGGGGTGTAGAGAGCCGCAAATTTCTGCTGCAGGTGAGTGTACACTAGCCTAATCTTCTGCAGGGAATCATGTCCTTCTTGCCTACAGGTTGTAGTCAGCATTGTTGCTTACATGAAGCATGGCCAGAATCAAATTGAATTTGACCTGGCCCATAACTGCAGTGCAAAGGGGCTGTGTAGCATGGCTTCTTGCTCCAGTAGTCCTGTACTTCATTCAGTCTTGTGCACCACACCCATGTACACACACAGCCAGAAATCCACCACATCGTTGACAGAAATGCCATCTTTCAGCCACTGCCTAAACAGACTCCTCCCCCTTCCCAGTTCGCCTCTGATCTGAAGGTTTTCCTGGCATATCTTTTTGTTTTTTTTAACTATGGCATCGAGAAACTCGGAGTCACAATTTCGTTGAAGAAATCAATGGGGGCGTGGCACTCAGCTGACACATGAAGGCCAGAAGTATCAAAAAAGGAGGCATTGTCGGGAAAAAACTCGAATCTGCCAACCGTAATACTAGATCACTGAATACTCCCGAGTTCGCTCCCTTGACACCCCAAAATTTGCATTTTCAGGTGGTTGTGGTTTCTTTTTAATATTTTTAAATTCAGTTTGTTGTTTGAGCAGCTAAGTCAATGTGTCTGCGGGGAGGGAAAAAATAAAAATGATGCAATGCTTACCTCCGTTGTGGCTCTTGAAATGCTCCTTCACCTTGGAGCCCACGAAAATTGACCTCTTGCATACACTGCACAATGCCTTTCTCTTGTCGGTAGCATCTTTCTGCAGCCAATCTTTATATTCATCTTTTTCAAGCCAAACCTTGTTGAAAGCACAGTTTCCAGGCATAGCCACTGACACTTGTAAGCATAGATCGGTCTCCAAACAAAATGCACTACAGAGTTATGAAGAACAGAAAGCTAGAATGTGCGCAAATGTTGATCCGTGGCGATCTTCTTTTTGTATAATCACCCTATTGAAATCCTACTTGTATTTAAACCACTATAGGTTCTTCATTTATCAAGACATACAAATTGAATTTCAACACTTCGTGGTCACTCTTACAACAGGTTGTAAGTGCTCTATATCTGAGGGTTAAATTTTCTTCATTTACTGGCACCTAGTCGTCAAGAGAAGGAGTCTGTCCTTTGCCTTCTTCTAGTAGGTTCTGAAACTTTTTGAATTAAAAATGCGTCATGCAAATTCTCGAATTACTTCGTTACTTTTATCGTCTCTCCACTCTGCATCCCAGCCAGCATTTGGAAAGTTAAAATCACCAACAATACGAATCTTGTCATATTTATTGGCTTTATTAGATTTTAAAATATCAAACAGCAGGTCTAGACCTGGAGTAGTTTCCGATTTTTCCAAGTTTCCGGATCAACCTCCGTGGACCTTTTTCACACCAGAGATTCGTTTCGATCTTGCAGCGTTCGCAAAGAGTCTACCAGCTCTCTGGCGTACAAGGCTTTGTATGCTGAGCTCTGTTCCAAATTCCCATCCTATCAAAAAGTTTTCACTGACGGTTCCAAGTCTGAGGATGGAGTGGCCTGTGCAGCCTACTGCCCTGGGGCTCCTTCTCAGATACTGTTGGAACATATACATTCAGATGCTTCTGTCTATTCTGCTGAACTTACTGCTCTGGTACTGGCTTTGAAGATAATCTCACATTCTTCGAAGGGGGACTTTCTGGTTCTGTCGGATTCGCTGTCAGCTTTGGAGGCCATAGCTGGCCGCAACCTTCAGCATCCAGAACTTTTACATTTCTTTGAACTTTTTAGCAAGTTGAAGGCAGATGGGTTTCAACATTACTCTTGCTTGGGTTCCTGGTCATGTTGGCATCGGCGGGAACGAAATGATTGATCGTTTAGCCAAGAATGCCACAAGAGAGAAACTGTCCAACACTTATATCCCCTGCTCAGATGTGAAACCCAAAATTAACGATTATGTGAGAGACCTCTGGCAGGAGGATTGGAACACACAGACGAATAACAAACTCTTTCAGATCCGTCCAAACCTTAAGGACTTCCTCCCATCTACGTCGGGTGGTCGTAAAGAGGAAACGGTTCTGTGCCGGCTGCACACCGGCCATTCGTATTTTACCCATTCTTACCTTTAAAGAGTGAAGAAGCTCCGTGGTGCATTCCATGTCATGCGCCACTCACAATGAAACATGTTCTTTTAGAGTGTTGGGACTTGCACGATGCGAGAGACAAACATTTTACAGCGGAGTCCATGAAGATCCTGTTCAGGGATGTCCCGCCTGACGTGATCCTTGAGTTTTTGAGAGAGATTAACATTTTTCATCTGATTTAAGATTTTACGGCAGAAAGATTTTTAACAAAGTTTCTGGTGCGTTTGTAGACGATGTCATTTAACGAGATGTGTGAAAGTTGGTTGTAAATGTTGTTGTTGTTGTTGTTGTTGTTTGTGTTTTTTTTATTTTTATAAATGACTGGTGAGTTGATTTTAACGTGGTAACAGCCCTGATGTGGCCCTTTGCGGTCGGCTGGGCTATAAGCAACATTATCTTATCTTATCTTGTCATTTTCCACTGTACTTGTATAAGGACTTAAATATACCGAACAGCAAAAGAAACGCGAAAATTTGACTTTGACTGTATTTTATTCATAATGTAGAATGTAATTAAATCAACAGTTTTCAACAAAAAGAAATGAAAAGTGGCACAAAAGTTCTGTGGTGACATGTCGTGAAAACAGAAAGTTCATTTTGACAGTGCGCGTTTTGTGACGAATTTGACAATCAATATGGCGTATGTCCCCCATTGGCAGCAATAACAGCCTGGCATCTGTGGTGCATGGAGCGCACCAATCGGTTGATGGAAGCCATAGGAACGTTGGCCCAGGCCTGCTGGATGGCCTGCTGCAGTTCTGCGGCGGTGGTGGGTCTTGGGCGGATCGTGTTCAGCTCCCTTTGCAACATGTCCCAAAAGTGTTCAATGGGGTTCATATCCGGGCTCAACGCGGGCCAGGCCATTACAGGGATCCCTGACTGCTGCAGGAAGTCCTGTGTAGCCCTGGCAGAGTGTGGACGGGCATTGTCCTGCTGGAATTCGAAGTTTGCATGCCCGTGGAAAAAGGGCACCACATGGGGACGCAGCACCTGATCGATGTATCGCTGCGCTGTGATGCCCCCACCACGGCCCGGCGCCAGGCCTTGAAAGAAGACAGGGCCTCGCACGTGGTTACGTCCTATGGCGCCCCACAGGATCGTGCTAGGTCCGCCCCAGGTGTTGTGCTCTTGGACGCAGCAGTCTGCATACCGTTCTCCATGTCTCCTCCACACTCGCGCACGCCCATCCAGGTGGTCAACACAGAAGCGGCTCTCATCACTGAACAACACACGCAGCCACTGTGCGTTAGTCCAGTTGACGTGGTTCTGTGCCCACTGAAGGCGTGCCTGTCTGTGGCGCACAGTAAGCATGGGCCCCTGGCTAGCCGATGGTTCCGTAGCCCTCTGTTGGCCAGTCGGCGCTGGACTGTGTCGGCACTGATGGGTGCCTGGTGGCCCCAATGACATTCCGGGCTGTTTCCGCGGCTGTCCTGAAGCGGTCCTGGACGTGGTGGCGGCAGATGTAGCGATCTTGCCTTGGAGTGGTCACGAGGGGTCTGCCGCTCCTGTGTCTATCAGCAGTGGTGCCCGTGGCCAGGAATCGGTGCTGCAGGCGGTAAACAGTGGCGATGTGACAGTTGAAGGTCATAGCCACAGCCTCGGGAGTGTCTCCGGCCTCCAAACGTCCAACAGCCCTCTCGCGTTGTGCAGGTGTCAGTCTTGGCATTGTGTTGGCGTCCAAAACGCGATTGCTAAAACCTGATCAATCGTGTCATTTTTATCCCCTGTCACTAGTGAACACTACTGACTATTCAGATTTGCTGCAGCGCTTGCACGTACAGCCACAGGCCGCACGAAAAGCGCGGTCAGAAACACAAGCCTCACGCTGGAAGCAAGAGCGCTAACAACCAGAAAATTCCCATGGTCTTCCCTCAGCCATTAGTCGTCTTATACTCAGTGCAAAAAATAACTAAACATAAATTAAACTGGAAGAAATACCCATGAAACGAAACCAAACAAATTCGCGTTTCTTTTGCTGTTCGGTATATATACATCCTAACAATACTACTTCACCATTAGCACCACTAAATGAACACCACACACTTTTGTCAAAGTCTTCATTATTTAACTCTTCACCCTCTCGTGTGTAGGAGTTTAAAATTATGAAATATGAAGGCTTACTTTTGCAAAAATGTGCAAAAAAGTGCAGCGACGGACTATATTCACAACAAATATACAATAAACTGTCATAACTTTTAAACCACTGAAGATATTGCTTCAAAATTTGATACTGACACTGTGATACATATTGATAAATCCAATAAGTACATGCAATTACATTTTTTTGGTGCCTAATATTATCCATTTTTACTGTTTCAAAATGGCCGTCAGGTGACCTGAAATGCCTTGAGTGTCAAGCATGTGCAAGTCTTGAAAACGAGAATCAGTAGAAAGTTGCCTAAAAGTTAGTGTTGTCTATTTGGAGATGTTTTTCCCTTTAAATGGTTAATGATAAGAATATAAAAACCAGTTTTTCATATCAGATTATGTAATATTTACCCGATTTTCCTGTTTTAAAATGGCCGTTACTTTCAGTTCGCTATTTTCAGTTATAAAAGAATTAATTTTGAAAAAAAAAAATGACCCCCACATGGGGATTTTTGGAAGTCAATTTCAGTACAGCTTCTTGCCATTATGCTGAAAGAAAAAAACAGTATAAAAGCAGAAGAAATGTCACTGCCTCAGCTATTGAAGGTACCTATTTGGTGACTTGGAATAACAGAGGTCTATACAGTACACTTTCTGATGTTTTTTCCCACTGAGGCAGGGTTTATGGTGTGATAAAGCTCTTAAACGTCTATGCGCTGATCTGTGGATTCAAAGAGTTTGTTTTTCATGAAAATGTTGTCTGCTGGTGTCAACTGCTACATCTAACTTCATCTTCAGTTCAGAAATCTCTTTCAGCAGTTCTTCTTGTCTTCTTGCAGCAGCCAGTTGAACAGCTACATCTAACTTCATCTTCAGTTCAGAAATCTCTTTCAGCAGTTCTTCTTGTCTTCTTGCAGCAGCCAGTTGAACAGCTACCACTTCTCTTCATCAGAATCTCTTCATTCTTCTGTCTCTCAGCAGCCAGTTTACAGCCTTGATAACCTGTAGATTAAAAGAGTGAGAAGTGTCAGATGACGAAACTGATTTTTCTGTGTTTGCTGCATCACAGTCTGAAGTAATGGACATGCTCTTTTGACCAGCAGACTCGGTACTTGAAGAAAAAGCATTGAATGTGAGAAAATCCTCTAACTCCTTTCTTATTTCAGGATTGCGCGCAGCGTTTGGTTGGAGTTTGCTTACTCTTTTTTACAATTTCTCCATTTCTTTCTGGTGGTCGCAAAGAAGAAACGGTTCTATGATGGCTGCACACTGGCCATTTGTATTTTACTCATTAATACCTTTTAAAGAGTGAAGAAGCTCCGTGGTGCATTCCATGTCATGTGCACTCACAATGAACATGTTCTTTTAGAGTGTTGGGACTTGCATGATGTGAGACACAAACATTTTACAGCAGATTCCATGAAAACCTTGTTCAGAGATGTTCCACCTGACGCGATCTTTGAGTTCTTGAAAGAGATTAACATTTTTCATCAAATCTGAGGTTTTACAGTGGAAAGATTTTTAACAAAATTTCGGATGGGTTTTTAGAAGATGTATTTCAAAGAATTGTGTGAGTGAATGACTTGTGAGTTGATTTTAATGTGGTGACAGCCCTGATGTGGCCCTTTGTGGTCGGCTGGGCTATAAGCAACATTACCTTACCTTACCTTATCTTCTTTTCTGGCACAGTCATACCAGTGAGTTGAAGCCACCACTGGCTCATGTTTCTGTTGGTAGCACCTGGTTCCCGTTTCTTAAAACTAAAGTGTGCAGGTCCTTCAGCAGTTCCCATGTTGGTGGTCTGAGTGGTGGAGCATGATGTCCATCCGACAGCTGCTGTCCATGCATTCCTTGAAGTGATGACCCTAAACTTTCAGTGTCAATTTTGAATGAGTCTCTGGGTACAGAAAGCCTTTCTTTCATCACATTGTGGCTAGTTTCTAAAAGCCTTTTGCTCATGTCAGTTATCACACATTAACGAAGTCCGTGAGTCTCAAGTTGGAAGCCTGGTCCCCTTAACAAGGAAAAGTTGGAGTTAGTGAAAGGCTTGCAGGTCACAGAAGGTTTTTTTTTCATCAGTCTTCAGATTCTAAAGGTCAGCAGAGTGATTTGTCAGTTCAACGTTGTGAATGCGGTGATACCCATCCCAAAATCATAGGAAAACTGATCATAGTCTAGTGTTCAACGACTTCTGCAAAAAGCAGCAAATAAAAAAGTGATAGTTTTTTTTAGTCTGACAGTTTCAGCATTTTAAAACATAACTATTAGTGTACAAACTGATTCAAGCATTTGTGTTTTAACAGAATAAGTACACATCAAACTAAACATACATAAGTTACAAACTGATTCAAGCATTTGTGTTTTCAACAGAATAAGTACACATCAAACTAAACATACATAAGTTACAAACTGATTCAAGCATTTGTGTTTTAACAGAATAAGTACACATCAAACTAAACATACATAAGTTACAAACTGATTCAAGCATTTGTGTTTCAACAGAATAAGTACACATCAAACTAAACATACATAAGTTACAAACTGATTCAAGCATTTGTGTTTTAACAGAATAAGTACACATCAAACTAGAGATTCGTTTCGATCTCGCAGCTTTCCGTAAGGAGTCTACCAGCTCTCTGGCGTACAAGGCTTTGTATGCCGAGCTCTGTTCCAAATTCCCATCCTATCAAAAAGTTTTCACTGACGGTTCCAAGTCTGAGGATGGAGTGGCCTGTGCAGCCTACTGCCCTGGGGCTCCTTCTCAGATATTGTTGGAACATATACATTCAGATGCTTCTGTCTATTCTGCTGAACTTACTGCTCTAGTACTGGCTTTGAAGATAATCTCCCATTCTTCGAGGAGGGACTTTCTGGTTCTGTCAGATTCGCTGTCAGCTTTGGAGGCCATAGCTGGCCGCAACCTTCAGCATCCAGAACTTTTACTTTTTTAAAAACTTTTTAGCAAGTTGAAAGCGGACGGTTACAACATTACTCTTGCTTGGGTTCCTGGTCATGTTGGCATTGGCGGAAACGAAATGGTTGATCGTTTAGCCAAGAACGCCACAAGAGAGAAACTGTCCAACATTTATATCCCTGTTCAGATGTGAAACCCAAAATTAACGATTATGTGAGAGACCTCTGGCAGGAGGATTGGAACACACAGACGAGTAACAAACTCTTTCAGATCCGTCCAAACCTTAAGGACTTCCTCCCATCCACGTCGGGAGGTCGTAAAGAGGAAACGGTTCTGTGCCGGCTGCACACCGGCCATTCGTATTTTACCCATGCTTACCTTTTAAAGAGTGAAGAAGCTCCGTGGTGCATTCCATGTCATGCGCCACTCACAATGAAACATGTTCTTTTAGAGTGTTGGGACTTGCACGATGTGAGACACAAACATTTTACAGCGGAGTCCATGAAGATCCTGTTCAGGGATGTCCCGCCTGATGTGATCCTTGAGTTTATGAGAGAGATTAACATTTTTCATCTGATTTAAGATTTTACGGCAGAAAGATTTTTAACAAAGTTTCTGGTGCGTTTGTAGACGATGTCATTTAACGAAATGTATGAAAGGTTTTTTTTTTTTTTTTATTTTATATGACTGGTGAGTTGATTTTAACGTGGTGACAGCCTGATATGGCCCTTTGCGGTCGGCTGGGCTATAAGCAACATTATCTTATCTTATCTAAACATACATAAGTTACAAACTGATTCAAGCATTTGTGTTTCAACAGAATAAGTACACATCAAACTAAACATACATAAAGTTACAAACTGATTCAAGCATTTGTGTTTCAACAGAATAAGTACACATCAAACTAAACATACATAAGTTACAAACTGATTCAAGCATTTGTGTTTTAACAGAATAAGTACACATCAAACTAAACATACATAAGTTACAAACTGATTCAAGCATTTGTGTTTCAACAGAATAAGTACACATCAAACTAAACATACATAAGTTACAAACTGATTCAAGCATTTGTGTTTCAACAGAATAAGTGCACATCAGACTAAACATACATAAGTTACAAACTGATTCAAGCATTTGTGTTTCAACAGAATAAGTGCACATCAGACTAAACATACATAAGTTCTTTGTGCATGCAAGTAAATTTGCATTTAATTTCTTGAAGCTAAAATATTCATTGCAACTAACACTGAATGAGTGTGCATGTATGTTTATGCTCCACACTTCGAACATTTTCATGACTGATAATGTACTGTTTCTTTTCCAGAATAAGCACATGTACATATAATCATATTTATAGTAATACAGTTACACATGATCTTCATGGCAACCTATAGTATGAATATTTATGCAGTTAATTAAATGTTTCTATTCACAAACTTACACTGATGTGTTTATGCAAGTAAGTTCATATTTCCATTAAACTGATAAACCGAGGTACCACTGTAAGACGAACTATTCAACAAAAATCAATTTGTATCAGCCATGAAAAAAATGTGTCAACATTTTCACTTTCAAAGATCAACTGTAAGATCAGACATTTTGCGTTCAATCAGTTATTGATTTGTTGTTTGATGTCCTGCCGGCTGCGCAGTCATCTCTGAACTTGAACTTGACTTTAGGGCGTAGTAAGCCTCGCGGCTTTTTAGATGCCCTAGTCTTTCTTGTTTTCTTTAGATTTTCTTCAGTATGGATTGCGCATTTTCATTTTTCGTGACAATGGTCACGCATTGTATTTGAACTTTTTGTCCATAATACCTTTTTCTTGTTCCAGAAGGTCTTTAAATAGATTAATGTTTTTTTGAAGTTTTTGCTACTTTTGTTAATTTGTTCCCCAACTAGGAGCAATCCTATTTGAAAAAGAATTTTTTCTAACATTGCTGGACACTTGTTTTATAAATAGCTTTTGATAGGAATTTCTTGTTCTTTTGTTACTCACTAATGTGAAATTTTTTTCCTTTCTAGATCATCTAAACCATTGAATATTTTATATATTATGAATAGATCACCCTCGTATCCTTCTAAATTTCAATGATGAAACTGTAGATTTCTTAAACCGATCCTCGTAGCTTAAGTGGCTGATACTTTTATTAATCTTGGTTGCAGTCCTTTGTACTTTCTCTTTTACATGATATCAATTGTCGTTTTAGTAAAGGGTGCCAATAGTATTTCCATATTCCAAGTGGGGTCGAACCAGAGATCTGTACAGTGCGAGTGACTCTGTCCCATTTGTCTCTATAGGTCAAGGATCTTTTGATAATACCTAGCATCTTATTAGCATTAAGCGATGGTATTTCTAATATGTCTGTCGAACTTCAGTCTATAGTCAAAAGTCCACCCCGAGTCCTTTCCCCTCCTCACTTTTTCTCTTGACGTTACAGATAACTATCATACTTTATGTTGTAATTGTAATTAGTGAATTTCATAATGAATACTTATATATCAACTTACCTTGCATTAAAGTAAGAGGTTCCAGGTGTTACTTTAATCTATCAATTCTATCCAAAACCTCTGTAATTCATCTTATTATCGTAGTAATTATAGATTTTTGTATCGACTTCAAATATTTTAAACAGTTTGCATATTTATCTCATCGGGTAAAACCTTTATGAATGTGGGTATACAAGTTGGACCCATTATACTTCCCTGAGAATAACCGCACAGCAACCCAGTTATTCTCCTTGAGAAGGGCCTCTCCCACCCCCACCCACTCTCCATCTTTTGTTCTCTATTTTTAAGAATCCTTCAGCCCATTGTAAAACATATACCTGGTAATACCATAAGATTGCATTTTGAATACGAGCCGTTCAATGAGGTACCGAATCCAAGGCTTTTTTAAATCTAGGTATATCACATCAAAGTATATTTCCATCCATCAATCATTGAGGTGAATCTTCCATAACTTACTAGTAAGATGGTTACACATTATCTATTCTGTCGGGAAACCATGGTGATTTTTAGAGTAAAGTGGCAATATCATTGCGTGTGATTGACAATAGAATCCCTCTAATTAAAATGACTCCAGTACTTTAGCATAGGAATGCAAGTACAGGTCTAATTTAGAGTTTTTTCGATAATTGGTCAGCTTATGCAGAAAATATGAAATGTTTGATAATTGTTAAATAAACATCCATTCGCCTCCCGATCACCATTCGACGAAATCGATCCGCGAAAGTGAGCATTTTCACCTGTAATCAAGAAAACGGGAGGTAACAACTAAATCTTGGCAAGGGCTTAACTGCTCTTGGATATGACGTCAACTGTGGGACATCGATGGCGACAGAAAGCGATTCTGATGGTTCTTGCAACGTCTTGCTCGAACTTAATTTAACAGTAAAGCAGTGAAATATGATTGCGACAGCCAGTAGTGACTCTGGTGATGTTCTGCCAGCCTTTACCTTATCAGTTTGAACCTGAATGAGGTTCGAATTCGAAGAAGAAAGTGTGGCAGAAGAGATGATCACGATGGTGATTTCGACTCATTCGTTTGTTCTCCTCTCAGAGTAAGTGAAGTAGGGCCTAAAATTAAATTATTATTAATATCATTCCCATATATCAAATCATGGCGCAAGCTATTCAATAGGCCCTTTGCCTGCTCTGTAGGACAACTCTTTTTTTTATTTAATATTTACTTTTTTTTTGAACGGATAGATTTCAGTTTAGGTTATAATAAATGATTGTGGTTGTTGGCAAGCCAAAAAGATTTAGAATAGAAGTCCGTGCAAGCAGGCCTATCCAAGCGATTTATTATTTATTAAAAAAAAATTATTTGCAAGTTTATTGTGTTGTCTCTAATCATCATTGTCTTTTGTCTGGTGCGACCATTACAAGCGTTAGCACTAGGGGTGTGTAAAAATGTTTTAATCACAATTAGTAGATATGATCTTTAATCACTAAGCTGGAACATTTCCTAGTTAAAGAAAAAGGAACAGTTGTGTTACTTATTCTCAAGAGTGATTTAAAAAAAAAAAGTGCTACATGCAAAGAAAATAATGATATTACTGAGTGTTGTTGCATCAAATATCACATGGTGTTGATTAAATTCAATGTGTGCTGGAGTCCGTTATTGCATGCGTTGAGTAATCTCTGCACAATTGCTGGACTTAGAGAATAATTTTCAACATGTTAATTTTTATGCTGTTGCCCCTGGGCCATGCATGTAAGTTGGCTGAAAGTATGTCAGTGATGGTTAAAACAAACACGATATAATTCAACTACACAACTGTAGTGTAAATGTATACATCATTTCATGACAAGCTTTCATCAATTTTACATGTGATTGTGATAAAAAAAAGTGTATGCTTTGCTGTGTAAAAACCCATTTGTTTTCAGTGACATTCCTTACTGAACACATGGGTAATGATGATGATGGATGGAGGAATTCAGAGCTCTATATACTTTTCATTTGCTTGCTCAGTTGACTTACTATTTGCTATTTGATTACAAAAAAGTGGCATTTATGTTCTTGAGAATTTCCTTCTTACTTGGCCATCAACATCATATAATTTATTTTGTCCATCAAATTCATTTATACGAGAGGAATTGTTCACGGTATTCAGTGAATGGCAGGACTGCAATCATGAAAGCCATAATAACAAGACCAGCTATTGATTGCAGTCATAAAGGAAGAAATATGTTCATGTTGAATGGTTCACTTTATAGTGCACTGTGTGGCAAGATAGCAAACAGTATTGTCTTTAAAATGGGGTGGAACAATGAAGCCATGTATCAGTCATCCTTGTTGCACAGTTGCTTTTCCATAAAGAGTTTTAAAACAAGTGTAAATGATAATGAAAATTGTAAAAAGTGATTTTGTTCTTATGGAAATATTTGCATTTTTATATGTATTTGTGTTTACAATCAATCATATTTTCCCCTTCAGGTGCAGTTGTGGGGAGTGTGAAGCATGGTACCATAAGGGAGTCCAATGCCGCTGTTGCAATGGAGAACCAGAAATGACAAGGCTGCAGAATGAAGCTGCCTGTCCAGAGCATCACAACAACGTCACCCTGGGTTTCAGTCGGATGTGTTTTTGGACAGGATACTCTGCAGACGTTCTACACCAGGTATAACCAACAATATCGATGGACAACTCAAGATGGAATAAGTAAGTTTAACAGTTATATTGTTAATGGCTAAGAACTTGCAATACTGGAAGTAGTGCAATTGTTAAGAATAAATCCCACACCACAACCCTCACCTGCTGGTACAGTGAATGGCTTGGCTCAATAATTCGGTTGGTACTGGCCATAGCTCCTGCTTGGGGACAATAGTACTTCCGATCCCCACTTCCCATCCCAGGTGTTGCCAAAGTTTACACTTAGCCGACACTCCACACATGATAGTGGCATAACAGCCAAGAGGCCTTGTAACCCATTGTCCAAACCCTTCTTCATCTTTTTTTTCTTCTTCAATCTGAAATCCCAAAGTAAACGATGTAAGTGCAAGCAGTTGGCTGGCTGCAGCAAAAAATTAAGTATGCTTGCAATATGAAATTATAGCTTGCCATGGCAATTGTGGCAAGTCCAAAGGTGGTCTCAGTTCCGTACTGATAGAGCAGTAATGGTAAGCCAGCACTGTACAGGTTCAAAACATGATAAGCAAAAAAATGGTATTATCATGATACTAGTACAGTAGAACATGCTTATCACAACCATTAGTGCATGTAGAAGTGTAGCAGTTCTGTACAGATGTCTTCTGGTTTGATATGTACATTACAGCATTTGCTGGAATACAAAAAAAAATTATGTCATAGCATAAAGCCCTTGTTTATATCAGGTTTTTTTTATTGGGAGGGGAGGGGATTAATGAAAATTGATTAAACAAAGTGTTTTGATTTGTGTCACATTAGCATAAACATTTTTTTTAACAAAACATTTAGGCAGAACCTATGAAGAGCTTGTTGAGGAATGTCTGACATCATTTTCATCAAGTGGTACAGGCACTCTTGACTTTAAAAATACCCTCAAAACAAATCTGACGCCAGAGTTATTCACTGTCCATCTTTTCAGCCTGCCTCACTTTCGCCCATCATTGTATTTCTTTGCAAGCATGAAGCAAGCAACCTAAGAAAATGACTTACCTTTGATTCGAAATTCTTTCAAAATCTTTTATGAATAGATTTTTTTTAATCAAATACAATACTGCAACTCCATAGGAGTCCACACTCTTCAGAAATAACCATGTTTCCAACCTTGAATTTAACCAGTGTGATTGTTGTGATAAATTCTTTCTCCATACCACATACAGCATAAATATTTGCATAACATCTGAAACTCATTCCTTTCCTACTCTTTTTTGTGATTGCAGTCGCGACCGCTATGTTTCCTATCGTATGGTGGCAACGTTTGCCGTGGTTTGGCTGGAAAGGACATCAGAGTGACCCACCCTGCTTGTGCCACATGCAAATTCGAAAGGCCTATCCAAGTCCATATGGAGTGTGCACAAGTTACCTGGAAGCTGACAGCTAGGAACAACTGTGAAGATACCAAGTTCAAGTTGTTTGATACCCCAAGTGTGGTGACCCTTCCAAACACAGCCATTCTTTACTACTGCTAAGAACTGCTAATTTTTGATCCTAAGTGTGTGGACCCTTCCAAACAACACATTCCTTTACATACTGCTAAGAACTGATAAGTTGTTTGGATTCCTAAGTTTGTGAACCCTTGCCAAATCACACCATTCTTTACTACAGCTAAGAACTGCTAAGGATTGTTGATTTCCCTAAGTGTGTGACCCATTCCAAACACATACCATGATCTTACACTGCTAAAACTTCTCAAGTATGGTTATTGATGTCCCTAAGTGTGTGAACCCTTCCAAAACAAGAACATTCTTACTAACTGCTCAAGAAACTGCTAAGTTGTGTTGATTCCCTAAGTGTGTAGACCCTTCCAAACACACCAAATCTATTACTACTGCTAAGAACTGCTAAGTTGTATGATCCCTAGTGTGTGACCCTTCCAAACACACAATTCTTTACTACTGCTGAGAACTGCTAATTGTTTGATTCCCTAAGGTGGTACCCTTCCAAACACACCATTCTTCACTACGGCTAACAACGGCTAATATGATTCTTTTTCATGTGTGACCTACATCTACACAGGACAACTTTCATAAAAACTGAATGTAAGTTTATAGGAAGACAAGCATCTTTGTGCCTACCATCAATAACAAAGAAATTATGAGCACAAACAAAGCTTTCTGCTCTACTATCAATATTGAGACATGTCCTCTTTCCTCATGTGTTAAACATTTGCTTAAGATTATTCACTGGAACACACAACATGATTTAACAGTGAGAGTGATAACCTTAGGATGGCAAACTGCCATAAACTTAAATAATTATATGCTTACACATGCCTTATTGCACGCGAACTATAAACTAGGGGGAGACTACTTTGCACTGCACATGTAATGAAATGGCAAACCCATTTCTTGAAAATTCCCAAACTGCAATAGCAGCTTCCACAAGATTTGCTTTTATATTACCACTACAGGCTGAATTCTAGTAATTGTTAACACAATGAAATGTCGACATTCAGCCACTAGCCTGCTAAAAAGTTTGTCATTCAAACCAAGAAAAAGAGTATGTGTAATCCGCGTCTCATTCATATTGCCACCCTTGTGTAGCGTGATGTTATTTTTTGAATGGCATCATCCTTGTCCTGGTTTCTGGAATGCCTGCACACACAGGGTGGGGCAGTGCACTGTTTCTCGATGCGCTTTGAGGAGCAGAAGCATTTCAAGCTACTTCTCGTGTCGCCAAGGAAATCAAACTCGCTCCTCAACCGCTCGACCTAGACGCACACAAAGTAAAAGCTCACTGAAAATACTGGAAATTAAACAGAAGGATACGACAGATTTTATGGTACAAAGGTCGTTCACACTTCATTTCTTTCAGTGTATGTCCACAACTTGAACTACGACATGCAACAGGGGAAATTACTTCATTTGATACTGCTTTTTACATGAAGTGTCAAGAACCATTTGGGCTTATTTGATGAAATACACACACAGACTTGAGAGAAAGTACGTCAAAAGAAAAATAACAATGGAAGGCAGAAAACAGAACTGTCATCGTATCAAACAAGAAATGTTTAGATGCAAATGAATATCATATCATAAAGCGGGTTCTGAAAGACATATGATAGCATACACTCTGTGATATGCTTGCCTTTCTGTAGGATTTCTATTCGGTATTGCTGTAGAAAATTTTGCTGTTGTATGACAATGCAAATGTTAGCAATGTATAAAAACAAATTCAGGGTGGAAAAAAAAAGACACAAATGCTTTTCCAAAAGGGTCTGACTCCTCTTCACTTCTGATGGGAGATAGTCTGTCTTTGACTTCCTTGAAGACCAAGGTTGAACCGCTTTTTTTCCTTATTTGTCTGTTGCTTGCTTCAATCAAAGTTTTCGGTGGGGTTGTGGGATGAAGTGAAGGCAGTCCAAAATGTTCCTGAAAAACAAAAAAATGGGGAACACCACAAAATAATAATCCGCCAGGAAGTGATTTGTGGACATTAAAAAGACTCATCCGTAATGGAAACAAATCAGATAATCATTATAGTGCAACAATTCTTTATTCTCCCACTTTCTGTCCCATTACCCATGCCCCTCTTTACTGAGACTGTCTCACAACCACACCCTGGCTTGTTCCAGATGGCAGAACTGGCACTGGCCAGTCTACATGGAGTTCATAATCAAATAGTCAAGTCCGTCATGAGGGACACTAAAACAAAGGCAAGAAGGTCACAGACCTGAGGTTCATTTTGATACTTGGAACTGTGTGCTGTCTGATTGATCACAGGCATTTCAGAACATTCAAATCCTAAATGACAAACACATCATATTAAATGTAAAATGATAGCATATATTTTTTTTTATCATAGGAGGAAAATGCTTTGCCAGTAAAGAAATAAGAATACCTGTGGATGCATTCCTTCATATGAAAATCCAATACTCTTGGGGCGAAGTGATTTCAGACTGAATGGAATGCCTCAAATTGCTGTGGTTTTTGGTTCTGTCTGTGTCCCGCGTCGCAGCAATTCGGACATCTTTGTTTTATCATGCCTTGACGCAAGTATTACCTAACAGCTTCACAGATAGCTTTTGGGTTCCTAAATACACATCAACACCATGCACAGTAAGCAACATGAAGAATAATGAACTACCTCCTTTGGAGAAAAAAAAAAGACTAAAACTTTCAACAATAGCACAGTGTAGACCAAAAGTGACTGGACTGATAAACCATTCTTGTACTTTCTGTAGTGTATTCTTATTAATTATGAAGTGGGCATGTGACACAACAGGGGGGGGGCAGTGTGCATGTTCCATGGCTAAAACAAACCATGACAGTCCCTTCAAAGAAATGAATTGTAAGACCCTCCTTTTTTAAAGACTGAATAAGTCCAAAGTGCTGTCAAATATAACCAGGTTTGCTTGAAATCAAGATTTTTGATGGATAAAACATCATATAGAGAATTAACACAAGTTCCTTTTGTCACAGCCCAAAAGTTTTTCACTTCCATAATCATCTGTGCTAACAGGATTTTAAACTGCAATGGACTGTATGAAGCAACAAAGTGTGAACAAAGGCGTATAATTTCCATATTACAGTCCTAGAAAATTTACATTTAACATTCCTTTGAAAAGTCTTTTAAAAGTTCCTTGAATTTTTTGTTTGAGAATGTGTATGAACCCAGGTCAATTAAGGTAGTAGCAATCACCTTCTGTATCCATATTCTTCTTCCTCTGTCCAACTTCAGAGGGTATGCAGCAGCAGGGAAGAAGTAAGTTCTTCATGCTGTGTTTATTGTGGATATGATTGGCCAAGAAAAGCCACTTGTCTACATGACTTGTCCATCTGCCAAGGAAAGCCACTTGTCTGATCATGACTGGCAACATGCTTGAGGTGTGGAAGCAGCTACCCAATACAAGTGGTTGACAAATCGACTTGATCCACTCAGACAACAGCCACATTCTATCTCCTTGTACAGCTTTTGGAGCTTATTCTTTTAGGCCTACACAACATCAAAGGTCAAATCAGTCAAAAAATCATCTGGTTTTGTACATGGAAAGCACAGCAGGTACATGGAAAGCACAGCAGATCGAATCCATCTGGGGTGCTTGCTGATCAATATTTTTTAAGTTACTATGACAGTTACATGCTTGGTAAAGTCCACTGGGATAGTATATATCATACCTTTCCAGTTATCCTTCACCTGGGTGTAAGACCCCCAATAACCCATAGGGGGGGGGGGGGGGGGGGGGGATTTCTGAAAAGTTCATTCAATTGCTATCTAAAGACATATGTTGGCCTTAATTTAAACAAAGACAACATAGTTGTTATCAATATGGTTAAAATACCCATCCCTTTTCAGTCGTATCGAAACAGGGGTAGATTTTAGGTTAAATTGGATATAAGCTTTCACAAAAACCACTCGCATCAAAATTGTTATATGTCTGAAGGAAGGGCAGATGCATCGAGAATATACTCGACAATAAAAATTATAATTCAAAACCTTGACTGGTGCCATAGCACTGGGCTAATGCAACACGATACATTCCGTGAAATGTGTGGCTTTATGCGGCTTACTATCCTTACAGGTTATCACACACACTTTGAGCTACAAAAAATTGACTGAACTTTTCAAGTCAAGAACAGGACTGATTAGTTTGGGAATGGCGTCATTACTTATATAAAATACAATCCTGAAAATTTCACAATTGATGCCAAATGTAATCAAAAAACCCAACATTACCTGCATATCATCAATTCAGTTATTATTCAAACCAATCCTTGTCCATGTGACATCAGCAAAATCATCATCTTCTAGTTCATCACACAGGTTTACCAACCAACATCCTCACAGATGAAACATCTTCTTCATCCCTGTTGTCACACTGAGGCGTTGCATCCTGCTGGTCCGCAGACTGAGGGCGTTGCACCAGCTGGTCCGCAGACTGAGAATTGCATTCCTGCCTCGCTGATGGTCCACAGACTGAGGCTGATCACACAAATGTCCAACAGGTCTTGGGGAGGATTCTCCTCACACCATCATCTCAAGGCTCCATCCACCATCTCCTGCCTCTTCCAACTGGACGCTGACCTCTCGCATGGCCTTGAAAGCTGTCTTTCCAGACCTCCCACCTTTGGAACAAACAGATAATTGGTTATGCAGACATCAAAACCCACAAAACATTCATGCAAAATTTCAGCTGAAGAAAGCGAAATAATTAACATAAAACCAGTGTAATCTTAATAATAACTTTCATATTTCATTTACTTTCAGTGAGTATAGGCAACATAAGTTGTGTGATCAAATAGAAGAACAAATCAGCAACCTGGTATTTTCCTCTCTGCACGAGCATCTGTATAGACACTGAGAACAAGGTGGAAGCAGCTCAGGTCAGTCCCCAGTACCTTCAACAACAGTCAGGGCTGTAGCTGCAATCAGTCAAGCACCATCCAGTTTACACTGAGGATACTAGCCAGTTGGAATTGAGATACAGGTCCTCAATTAGTAAAATTGTGGTACATTGACTTGCACATCAGTGAAAATACGCAGTTGTCCAACATGATAAAGATTTAAATAATAGTAAAACTGAAATTTAATTAGGATACAACAATTGCTAATTATCGTTAAAGAGCTAACCAGTAACATTTCTTATTTAAATTTAAAATCTTCTACCTTTCTCTGAAGAGGTCCACACGAAGCTGTTGATATAGTCTTGTTGTGCCGTCCATACAGGCAGATGTAAAGCGCTCCAGCTGTTTTGATGGACGGCTGGGATACTTGGGCTGTCCAGTTCACCGAATGTGCTCAGAACAGAGGTTCTTCTCCATGAATTTCATACAGTTTTTTTTCCCTTCCTTACAAGGATCTGGTACAGTCCCATCCAGAGAAGCAATGGATTCCAAGAAGAGCATTGCCACATCGTTGTGTCGCTTCAAAGCACGATCAAGTGATGTAATGATCCTCGATGGTTTCCAACTCCTGTGTCACGGTACACATCTTTAAGATGGTGAAGCTGTGGTACAGCAACAACAGGAAAACGACTGCGCTATTCTGAAGCTCTGACAATGATGTCTTTGGCGAGTTGGACAGAGGCAGCCTGGTGAAGCATTGAAGCACAAGTCGAGTATCGCCTCCTCTTGAGATGACTACAGGCTCTCAACATTCTCGCAAACTGAACAGTTATGCCCTCAGAATTACCTTTACACAGTCTTGCCCTCTGGTCGGAGTGAAAAGTTCCTTACCTTGGAGCCTTGATGCATCCTGTCCTTTCTCCCTCCTGTTGGCAGCAAACTTATTAACTGTGTGGTGCAGGTCCCATTGCACATGAAGCCTTTCCAATCCTTCCGACTTTCGTAGCACCACCCCCCTGTCAGAAGCAAGTGTCACTCTGTCCTCTACGGCACCTCTCAGCAGCTTTGATGGAATTCCGTTGCTGTGTAAGATACATTGACAAAATCCACTCGTTGAAGAAGCAGGGAGGATGGACAGAATTTTATCAGCAAGTTCACTGAATGTGTCAGGAGTCCTTGTAAGCATACAGCAGAGCCATTCCATCCATTGACAGAAGTGCACTCTGCTGTATTTGCGTTTCTTTGCAGGCCTCAGAAGATGTTTTCTATAAGCTCATCAGCTTTTGACTTTGTCTTCTTTTACTGGGTTGGCCATCAGTTTTCCGAAAGCCCAAGGTACAGGCCCATTGGAAGTCCTGATTTTTCAAGACTGATGTCCATGCTTCTGTGCACAACCATAGGTTTCCAAAGAGGTCACGTTGAGCTGCAATTTTGCAATCGTTTTGTTTTCTGATGATATTTTACTTTTCTCTTTTTGCATTAGAATCAAAGGATCTTTACAGGAACCCTTTTCAACACGGTGCATGAAAGCTCTTTGCTTTTCACTTGAAGTCTCTCTTAAAGAAGTTGTCAGCGCTACCTTTCCAATGGCAGCCACTTGCAGGAGTAGTCCTCTACTTCATGAGGGGCAGGCATGCCAGATGAAATGCAGAAAAGAGCAGGAACGCTTCAATCTGGAAGGGGTCACTGAAAGCTGGAAAGGGGCCTCAATCATTCAACAACTCTTGCTTCAGCCTCATGACCAGGAGCATCTGAAGATCTTTGTGTGTAGTTTCTAGATCATGAGTCATATCCAGCCATCATGAGGGTGGCAACCAAGAGGCTGGCACCGGATTTTCTCGGGTAACACACCATCTAATGTAAGGTGCACTGACCTTGCGGCTGAAACCAATGAGCACTCTTTCCTTTTGCTCCACGTTTGACTGACTGTTCAAGAGCTTGATCAACGCTGACACGGACTGGAACATGAGTGAGCAACACTGAAACCCACCCTCACGTAAATAACTTCCCCTGCACCAGATAGTTGTCTTTCCCAGATTGAGCCTTGATAGAAAGTAGACATAAGCGTACCGTGGCATAGTTTTTGGTGATTTGCAGCAATGAAAGTACTGCAGCATCTCTCCAACACTTGCAATGTGAAGCTCAAGGTCATTCTGCTTCGTAGCACGCAGCAACCCTCAAGACAATCCAGATCCCTCTCAGCATACATGAGCCCAAAACTGTGCTGTTTTTCTCCCCTTTGCCCATTTAACACAGACTTTCTGTAGTTTCAAACATGTCGAATAGTTGTGATTTACATACTTTCTGCAGGCTGACTGGTGATTCTCATGACTTGGGTAATTCCAAGTTTTTCAGTCACTATGTCCATGACATGCTTTGCCTCAGCCTGTCTTGCAGAAATTTTCTGAAGCAACAAGCGCTCGAGCCCTTCCAGCATCAGTCTTGTGTACCATCATGCAACCGATTAGAAGAGTTTGCCCTGCAAAACTCCTTCGACTGATCCTGATGCGCAAACACTGACTGGATTGCAAACCTCCTCAAACCCAGAACGAACCGACTTCTCTGAGCTTGCCTACTAAGCACCTTGTAATGAACAGACCAGATTGAAGACACCAAGACGGACTATGATCTTTTTGGAACTTCTCCATCTGCCAAACCCGCATGTTAAGGCTTTCTTGGCTACTGCCAAGTCAGACGTAACCAGTGTGTAACTCCTGGTTCACCTCCTTTGTTCCGCCCATTGATAACTTCCAGTATGTGCAGTAACAGTGGAGTTCTCTGTCCCACAGTTGAGCACCGGCTGCAAGTAGTCCAGAACTGACTTCTGTGGAAGATTATTTTCCTCTCTATTTTTGAAAGACCCGTCCGGACACAAACCCTACCATCCAGTATTTGTTGCTCATCCGTGGGAACTTTCGTCTTGACAATAATCCAAAAGCAATCGACTTTGATGCATACAAGTGCATCATTTGTGCTGATGCTTGTTTTGGTTACATGAAAGTGCTCCTGTCTTTCTGTTAGCAAATAACATGGTGGCAGAGTTCCTTTGTAACATCAAGTAGTTTTTCGCCATACGTCAATCAGAAGTAGCTCTTGTTTCGTTGCACATGCATGCCATGTTTCTGACTGCTCCTGAATGGCATCCCATGGGTTGAGTGAGGTTGTGCCACTTCCACTTGGGTCTCCTCAACACAAGTCAAAATTGTCCCAAGCCAGATGCAAAACTTTGTTTTGGGTCCTTGAAAAGGTTGGTGGCAAGACGCTTCTTGGTTGAAGAAGTTTGGAAAATATTATTATCCAATGCCAGTCCAGACCCATGGGAACATGCAGTGCCCAAAGTGGTTAAGAAGACTGATTAGCTCTGCTATTTCCAGTCCAATGGCCGGAACTGCATTGGCCAGTCCAATGTGTTTTGGTATGTTTTCCAAGCTCCATTTGTAACTGAATACAGATATCCTGTGCAATTGAACAGCCACTCGCTCTTTTCTCTCTCCGGGGTCCTTTTCCGCAGAAGAATCACTCCAAGAAAGTCATGAGAATGACTGGGGCCAACTGTAGCAGACTCAGAGAGGGAAGTAACCCCTGTCAGCTGTTGAGGCCAAAGTCCCCTGGACCTTGTCGTTAAAAGCTTCAGGAACTGCGGCGAACGATCATTGCTGTCTCTCTACATTCGCGCCCCGGCGACTTTCTGATGCAGCGGCAACAAAAGCCAGTTCAACAGCTGCCCAAGTGGAAGATTTGCTGGAGTAAAGATCATCTCACTCCTGAAGTTAGGAGCCCAGAATTGGACTGATTCTCCAAAGTGGTCTATGAGTTTTCTCTTGAGTTTTTGCGTTGGTACACAGGTTTAGTGCCTCTGGGAATTTTTTTGCATAAAAGCCAAGTACCTTTCTCTCACCATTTGAACTCGTTCTACCTGAGCTTGTGAAAATACACTATCTTCAATGTATGGCAACATGTTTAAAATCTTCAATGTGTCGTCTTTCTTTCTTTTGTAATGGTGTTCACTTCTTCCACTATGTCTTTCAGGGCACCGCCAGCAGTTCCTCTCCTGGCATTACACAAGGTAGTATGCTTCACGAGCCACAAGACCTCATCCTGCCCTCGCCTAGACTCCAAGTTCTGTTTCCTGCTGCTGCTTCTTTATATACTGTTCTCAGCACATTTTGTTGCACATTTACTAGTTTGTTCATATCTGGTTGTCCAAGTATTTTCTTTTTGAGTCACATATGACGACGTAAGTCCAGTTAGATACAAACATGGTTGCTGTAGGTCCAGACAGTCTCTCTTCTTGTGGGGAGTTTGGCAAGAAAACCATTTCCTGACTGCTGGGTCAGATTATCACTCTATGTGGCGTTGCAGGTGGGGGAGGCGTGTAAAACGCTGATAGAAATTTCAATGGAAGGCATGACAACTGTCATCAAACTGTTCAGGAAATTGAACTATAATAGTTACTATTAGAGTCATCTGAGCGTTTTCGAATTCATAGCATGCCCTTCTAGTGTTCTTCTTTAGTTGGCTTGGAAAGTTGCACAAGTCTGGTATCTTTATTCCTTGCAATCATGCACAGCACACACACTGTCTGTCTGTCTTTTCAATTTTGTCTTTCTCTTCCGCTGAAATGACACAGGTTGTTCGTCACTCCCTTTTTTTTCCAACCACTGACAGCATCTTGTTACACAGATGTGTAAAGTGCACAGATTGTATTATTCATACCGCCTAAACCCACTCAGTCCACCCGCCCCACTCCAGAGCCCACACCAATCCCCCACCCCCTCCCTACACACACACAAACCACACACACGACACACACACACACACACACACGACGAACAAATAGCACACACTCAATACACAATATGCACAGTAAAAGTGAGAGAGAGAGAGATGTATTCAGACTTCAACACTGACAACGCACTGCAATTTTCTTTCCTAAAATGATAAAAATTGCACGTCAACAAGTTGGCGTGCCCAACACAAAACCAGCTTCTTTTTCTCAGCCCTGACCTATAATAAACCTTTCATTGGTGGGTTTACTTTTTAGTGACGATCTAAACAACAAATACTGGATCATGCCAGCAGTTACAAAAACTCCCACATTGAGCATATCCATAGTAGGCAAAAACCTTAATGCGGCTGGAAACTACGTCAAGGTCATAAAACTCTCACTAATAATATAATAGAACGAATAACAAGAAAATCAAATTTTTTTGACGCAATTCCGAGACCATACATTTACAGCCATAACACTGCTTCTAACCCCCCCCCCACCCCGCCTCTATCCATTCTCAATGCACAAAATATATTTGCCATCATTATTATTATAATTATCAATTCAAGTGCAAAAAGATTCTTACCGATTCACGATTATGTCTTCACAAGACAACGAGCAACAGAATTGTCCTGCTGCAGAGGAGCGAAACAAGACGAACAGGGCGCGAACCGTGTGCCGATTACACATATTGCTCCACTCCAACCACGCGCGTGAAAGAGAGTGCGCCGGATTTTTTCTTTCCTGCAAAAGGCTTCATAATCAAATATGAAAATTAATCACTATATTGAAACAAAACAATAACTGTTTCTGAACATAAAGTTTAAACAGTATACACAAACTTTGTAGAAACCTACAGGCGAATTCGAAGATGCGTAGGGAGGTGTATGAGAGAAGGGAACACCCGGGAATGTTGCGTGTAAACGTCACGTTGATGAAAGCTTGAACAGACGGCAGTTTCCTGCTACTCGCTAGTGAGTACATTGGCGTCAGATTATAAAGTCTGAAAACGTCGCACTAAAGCGTCTCTACTACCCAGAAGCTTTGAAAAAATTAAAGGCCAACACATAAATTTGTTTTCCGTAGGTAAATACCCATCAGAAATTCCGATGCGAGAAAACCCCCCCCTCTGGGTTAACCTTTCAATTTGTCATGTGAAAGTCAATGGGGGAAAAAAGGGTAAAAAAAATTTTTTTGTTTAACTTCCTTAAGTTTAGATAATAAAAATATTATGCAGGCTAGGCTTGTAAAGGATCCAAACAACTTGAATTTTTCAACTAAGTTGATGCATAAAATTTATAGCAATTTTATGTCATGAACACTGAACTGAACATTTAATGTTAAGTACCAGAAGTATGGAAATTACAATTTTATTCTAACCTTTTCCCCATGCCACACATCAATGGACTTTCTTGTGTGCTTTCAATTTCTCGCAAATGTGTTTCACAATCATGGTGTGCCGGTCAGGTGAAGATTTCACGTATATGAGTCCTTCCCTTTACAAAAAAATTTCCAACTCGCAATCCAGGCTTCTTCTCCATACGCGCAGCTGATTGTTTCCCACCTCATTGCTCTTTGAAAGGAAAACCCACAATGCACGACACACTATAGCAAAAACCAAGTCGTATGAACCATTGTTCAGTAAAAATTTCTTGATTTGTTTTTCCCCCATAAGTTGAGACATTCCAAAACCATAACATTTTCATTCCCATGTTTTCATGTCTTGTCCATGATCCACTTCTATAGGGCCATATCATGTTACCATGTTGAAATAAATAGTATATATGCATGTATCACACACCCCCTTGCCCCTTCCCCACTCCCTCCCGCACTCCCACCTAAATAAAACCCCAAAAAAGTAAAATATGTACACACCTGGACCAATTGAATGTCAACAACTTCATGAGTCGAAGGTCAAGTAAGTGTATTGCCATACTTAGCGCATGGCCAAGGGAAGGTCAGCTCCCCATCACCCTCCAAGGTAAGATCTTGACCAGACTCTTTTGCTCTGTCAAGTAGTGTCCTGCCAGCTGTGCCATTCTGCTTTCACACAGGTGACAAGAAAGGCATTTTGATGGGAAAAAAGTGTGTCAGATATGCGTCAACACCCATATGTTGTAGAATCGCAGGCCATCCTTGGCAGAGAATACAAAACACACAAGAACACACAGGGGAACAATAATTTCTACTCAATGCTGTGGCAAATTTTGTGTTACAAATGACATTGGCACATTATCCCACTCACTGCTGTGCAAATTTTTGTGTGTATAAATGACATAGTGCATTATACGTGCGTATAAAAATTATGACTGTAGAAAGAGCAGCAAAGTAATAGCAGTCAAAATTCCAACGCCCCTGTATTTGTTTGTGTGTGTGTGTATGCAGTACATAAATCAAACCATAGCAACGAGTCTTTGTTTGGCTACAAGGTGTTTACTGTAATTCAATCACATTTGTCACTTAGAACAAATTTGTTTTCATCACCCATGACCATGTTTACAACAACTACAACAAAAAGCAGTAACATTACCTGAAAACAAGAATCGATGCAGACATCAGGAGGTTGCCAGCTGTCATGTCCCTGATGAGAGGCTGCTGTCCCATGTACAAAGACCTCAAATCCAGCCTCCGGACATTCCTGACTGAAAGACGCTGACTCTTGGACCCCTTTATGTAGCGAATATCGAGAGTTGGCTGCTTTTCACAATGATGCCAAGCTTCTGAACAGCTGCATACAAGTTTGGGTCCTCAATACATGTACTTTGCTTTTGAGGCTTCAGATTCATGTGATGCTGTGTGGTTCTTCATACTGAGAGAAAATGCACTTGGTAACAAGATTATACGTCAGATGTCAGTCAACAAGAGAACATTACAAAAAAGGACTCACCGAAGGTTGAATATTGGCCCCCCGACAATTGACATTTGTCAAGCAAATTCAGATTTCTGTAGTCATTTCTAAACATTTGACAACACAAAGGAAACAACCATCAACACCCCAAAATGGAACGAACAATGACTGACCTTTCAACTTCAATGACTTCTTCACTGTGTCACTCTCCGGGAACATACTCCTCTTGCACATTTCCCACCTTCATCAGACTCGACAAAATCGCTGGGTAGCTCTGCTCAGTCAGTTGAAAGAGGTTCAGCATTGTATGATCGTCCAGCGTCAGGTCAAACAGAGTTGCCCGTGTACAACAGAGCTGTGCCATGCAATGTACATTGTAACACCTGGTGCAAACAAACAATGCAATTTTTATAACTTCCCGCCCATTTAGATCGTTGTGCAAAAACTTTTCAGAAAACAACAATGAAAATATACACCACTGTCCCCAATCTAACAAACAGCAACAACCCTGCACAAACAATAGAAAAAAAAAAAAAAAAGAAACATCAAGGAAAAATAAATATGGTCACACACACACGCAGAGGAAAAAAATAAAGTGTTCCTCTCCAACAGTATGCAAATGACCCCAGATACAGCCTGGTCAAGAGAAGGGAAATCCAGCGAACAACTTGCCATTATCTCTTGCACTCTGAGTGGCGGTAGTTCAGCAACATTCCTGTGATAGAGTTATGGGTAATAAATATAATGTAATTCTGGTTGAAACATAAACACAAACATAGAGAACTTAAGAACCAATCTTAGAAAACACATTATAGTTATACTAGTACACAGTAGCAGATGAAAAATCCTGGCAGACAATTTATCTACAAGTGCTGTTCACATATACAGACAAATTATCTACAAGTGCTGTTCACATATACAGGCGCGTTCAAATTATTCACCTTTCATTGCAGTTTGCGGGTGAACCTGAACTTTTTTGGTTTTCCTCCCGATAGTGCCTTTCTGAAAATTGTTACAATTCACACAATCAGTATCCAGCTTTTGCACAGTGTTCAAGAAATCTCTTTAGCTTACACTTCACAATCAGTATCAAGCTTTTGACACAGTCTCAAGAAAGCTTTTCAGATATTACTTGATCACACAATGGTGCTTCGTTGCCCTAAAGTTCTTAGGTAACATATTTGTGGTGAAAACTGCATGCAATTAAGTTCATAGGTTAACATATTTGAGTGGTAATATATACATGCAATTCTTTTTTGCTATAACTTTATCACACATGGTGCATGGTTACCTACAAGTTCATTCTATTATCTGACATTATATGTAGGAATCATGCTGCAAAGAGTCCACATGACACAGTCTGTACACAAAAAAAGAAAACTCTTCCCCACCCACCCACCCTCCTTCCGTTAAGTTGCCAAGGTTTTTTACATAATTAAAATATTTCTACTCTGTCAGACATAAAAGTTCCTATGGTTAAAACTTTTTTTTTTATCCTCGGGGGGTTTGCGACTTGTGTGGTCGGAGGGTTTGCGTGGTCCAGTGAGTGTATCCCTTCGGCTTTGATCTGAGCGGGGGCATACCTACTTGGAGATAGGCTGTTTTTTTCACCTGCTTCTAGGCCATGAGAGGTGCAGATGCTTTTGGCCTAAGCGTAACGTAGGTAAGGAGTTGATACCCCTGGTAGGGCTTCCCATGTCAGATAGGCTAAGGGTGAGGATCTGACTAAGGAGTAACCCACCTTTCTCTTTTCTTGTTTTCTGCTCCCTTTTTTGGGCCATTTTATATCTTGTCTCCCCTTCAAGTATTCTTTTCACAATCCTTTTACTCGTGGGTCTCCTTAAGATCCCCTCGGGGGGTTACGTCTGTCGTGGTCGGAGGGTTTGCGTGGTCAAGTGATCCTTAGGCTTTGCTGGCGGGGGGCATCAATACATGGAGATAGGCTGTTTTTTTTTCACACTGCTTCCAGGCCTGAGATGTGCAGGATGCTTGTTTGGGCCTAAGCGTAACGTGGTAAGGAGTGATGCCCTGGTTCGGGCTGCCATGTAGATAGGCTAAGGGTTGAGGATCCTGACTACGAGTACCGCCTTTCTCTTTTCTTGTTTTCTGCATCCCTTATTTGGCCCTTTTCTTTTCTTCGTCTCCCTTCAAGTATTCTTTTCCACACTCCTTTTCTCTCTGTGGTCTCCCTTAAGATCCGCCGCGTTTTGCCGTCGGTGCGACCTGTGTCGGAGGGGAATGAGATCCTGGAGATTGAGAGGGCCAGCGCTCTCAAACATCACTTTGGCTCGGACCTATCTAGACAGGGGGTACACTTTGGCCAGGGTTTGTACTATCGGCTCCCCTTCTTGGGGTTGGTTCTAGAAATGGGCAGTTCCCCAAGCTGGCCCAAGTAAACCCCTGCAGTGCCTCAGCTCTCTGTTCCGGGAGTTGAGCATGATCAGGGGGGGATAGGGTGGCTTGCTTCTGCTGGTCGTTATGTCTCTGCCGAAGCCCTTTGGAAGGGGTCAAGACATTGGTTTTTGGCCCTGGCCCCTTAGTTGGACTCCAAGGTGGGTGGGTTATAAGGGAGCGATTGAATCACAATAAACTAATAGACTTCATTAAAAAAACTACCCCCCAAAGGAAGAGGAAGGCAGTATCCACTATTTCTGGGGATTAGAAACAGACAGGTGATGCTGACAGGAGATAAGACCGAGGGACAGGTTTTTTTTTTTTTTTTTTTGGGCTTCTGGCTATCGTGGTGGATAGGGACAGAGCAGGAAAGACCCCTTTCAGCTCTGAGCCTATTGTGTCCAATAAGGGCTTTCATGGTTATGCAGGTGAAACCTAGGTCATATAACGGTTTGCGGGATGGTTCGTTTCTTCTTAATGTCGATCACAGAAGCAATCCGAAACAGCTGCAGAAGGCAAAAAGCTTGTAGGATGGGGAGATCAGGGTGATCCATAAGCCAATTAAAATTCATCAAAGGTGTGATTAGGATGCAGAGATTCTGGCCAGGTGTTTCAGAGGCGGAAATCAAAAACGGAGCTGGCGTCCCAAGGTGTGATCGGTAGGTGCGCAGGGTGACGGTAAAGAAGGGTTCAGAGAGAGTGGCCACCAACACCCTTCTTTCTTTCTTCTGCAACCCTGTGCTGCCTCGGTCATCAGGTTGGTTACCTAAATTTCATGTTCAGCTCTTTGTGCGTCCCCATTGAGGTGCTTCAGGTGCCAGAAGTTTGGCCATGTCATGGGACCGCTGTTCAGGGCAAGAGGTATGCGGTGTTTGCTGCAAGGCAAACCATGATGGGCCGTGTATTATCGACACATTGTGCTAATGCGGTGGTGGCGACCATCCTACTTCAAGGAAACTTGTCCTCTTAGGATTCAGGAATCCGCAATTCAAAGACTAAAGACTGAAAAGAAAATTTCCTTTTTTGAGGGCCGCACGCAGGTTTGTGGGCAGTCAGACGCCGACAGCCTCTTTTACCTATGCTCGGCTTGTAAGGGAAGTTCCCACAGTTTCCACTCGATCAGTTTGCTGTCAGACTGATGACTTTTACGTTTTCGAAGAACACTGGCAAGTACGAAACTGTCAACTCTGAGGGAAGCAGGTCCACCACCTCTAACCCAAAATGAGTGCCTGGTGGAGGCAAAAAAATCCGCACCTCAGACTGCCAGCAGTTACAACATCTGTGCTGGGCAGATTAAAAAACCAGAGTCCCTCTCGAACTCCTCTGTCCAGTGCGTGCGGAGGGAGTTCCCACCAGTGTGGAGATGGTGGAGATAAGGGAAAAACCCTCCACCATCTCCCAAATCCGACCTCACCTTCTCCAAACTCCAGGCATTTGTCACTGCGGGCAAGTCTGCCAGCAGGTCAATGACCAACACAGCCCAGTGGAAACTACAACATAAATTCACTCCATTGGCTGCAGATGAGATGAGGAGATGACCTGATCTCTTCCTTTTCGCTTCTTGCACATGCGATAGTAACAATATTACATTGGAATATCCGTTTGGATTATTTTTAATTTCCAACTTTGAGGAGCTGCAGCTTCTGTGTCAGTCTATAAAACCTCGTCGTGGTCTTCAGGGAAACTCAAATTCAAAGCAGAAGACTTTACTCTTTCTGGCTTTAATATTCTTTCAAAACCTGCACAACCATCATGTAGGACTGTCGGGCGGTGTTGCCTTATCCTACCAAAAACTTTGTGGTATTGTCCTGTCGCTCTGTCTACCTCGCCTTCAGGCTGTAGCTGCGAGAGTCATCTCCACAAGACAGTGGACCAATCTGTTCTCTTTATTACTCCTTCTGTCCCGGTTTGTGTCAGGACCTTGTCAGTCTGATAGGAGAAATTCCTCGACCTTTTTTGCAGTTGGGTGACTTTAACGGTCACAATCCTCTTTGGGGTAGTGCCGGTACGTCACCAAGAGGGTCTGCTGATGAGGATGTCCTTTCCGAACTTGGATATTTGTGTTGTTGAACGACGGATCTGCACTTACCTCACTCTTCCACAGGTTCACTTTGTGTTTAGATTTGTCCGGTTGTGAACCCCTCGCTGGGTCCGGAATATGAGTGGTCTGTCATGACGATCTGCACGGAAGTGACCATTTCCCGTCCTTCTACAAACCTGTATTAACTGAAAAACACGTCTCTGTCTTCAACATTCAATTATAAAAAAGCAAACTGGGATCTATTTTGCAGCCACTATTTCAAAAGAATTTCAGGAACTGCTTTTTTTCAGAGTCCGACCAGCAGAATCTCTGATACACTAGATCAACAGTTGCTAAAGCCTGTATTCAGTGTCTTCGATAAAACTTAAATGACCAAAACAACCTGGTTCGATTCAGTATGGCCAACAAATTTCCAAAGTTAGAAAACGGGCTCAGCGTAGGAGTATACACGACATCGGGTTCCAACGCTCGAGCCATCAGAAACTCCGTGCTAAATCAAGAACATTTTAAAATCAGTAAACGTCGGTCCTGGGAGAAGCTTCTGCTCAGGCTGACATCAAAAATTCTAAGAAAAAAGTGTGGAACATCATTACGATAATCAAAGGGAAGAAACACCTGTCCACTGTGAACCATCTATGTTTTCGGATTCTTTTAATAACAGAAAGAACGCAGTTGCCTATCTGTTGCTTCCAAACCATGAAAAGAATTCCTCCTCTTCTAATAAATCAGTCACTTTTGGTTCAAACACAAAGCCCTAAAAGAAAAAAATGTCCTGCAACTTTTCTTCCGACAACATGGAAGACTTACAATCTTCCTTGTACATAACGAGCTGAAATCTGCCTTACTCTCTTCCTGCAGCGATTCCTCTCCAGGTATAGATGACATAATTATTCAACTATTGAAACAACTTCCGCAAGAAGGTCTGAACATCGTTACAGGTATACAACCACGTGTGGACTACAGGTTGCTTTCCACCTCTTGGCGGACAGCCCTTCATTATTCATCCCCAAAACTGGGAAAAGATCTTTCTAATCCATCTTAACTACCGTCCCATAGCTTTGAACGCTGTGTCTGGTAAATTGATGGAAAAATGTTCAATGCTAGGCTCCTGTTGGAAACTCGAAAAACCGATGGCTTTGGGAAAGACAGTGTGGTTTCGCAAACATCGTAGTACTGTTGACCATTTGATTGTCTGGAATCTACATTAGGAACGCTTTTTTATCACAGACAGAGCAGTGGCAAATTCTTCGACTTTGTAGTAAAGGCCTTACGGATACCACCTGGAGTCGGGGATATTCATGATCTCCCCGATCTGGGTTTTCGAGGTCATCTTCCGCTTTTTATTCAAAATTTTTTGGCAGAGACGACAGTTTCAGGTCCGGGTGGCACACTCTTCTGATGTCCACGGAGCAGGAGTTGGGTGTTCCACAGGGGAGCATACTATCTCCTGCTTTTAGTATTTAAGATCAAAACAATGTTCAATCAGTTAGCATGGGTTTCAGAACTGCTCATTGTTTGTGGATGATCTTTGCTGTTCGCAATGGAAGTCTGTACCGAGTGTCAGGCAGGCTCAGCTTTGCGTAGATAATATCCATCGGTGGGCGGATGAAAACGGTTTCACTTTTCTGCTACAAAAACCCAGTGTATTCACTTCTAATTTCAGTCAGTTTTTCAGATACGGAAATTCAAGTAGGGAAATCTCCCATTCCAGCTGTTAAAGAGGCAAATTTATGGGAGTCATTTTGACCAAAAAAATTAACTTTCTCAGCCATCATTAATTAAAAAACCTCAAAACTGCTTGCCAAATGCATGAATATTCTGCGGGTCTTGTAGCACACACCGACTGGGGCGTGATAAAGAAAACTTTGTTGCACTTACAGGAGCCCCTGGTCCGTTCCAAACTGGACTACGGTAGTGCTGTCTACGGCTCCGCAAGACCTCTTACCTCAAACTTTTGGACCTATCTCCACAAGGGCTTCGTCTCTGTCTTGGAGCGTTCCGAACCACCGCTGTGTACAGCTGTACGAGAGGCAGTGAACCTTCAATGTCCAATCGCAGGCTGAAACTGTTTTTGAATTTATTACATCGACTGTTCTAAGAACCGCACGATCCTGCCTATGACTGTGTTTTTTGACCCTCGTTCCTAAGTAAGTTGACAAACCCGAAATGTATTCCGCGTTTGGGTTCGTATGCAGCCTCACGGCGGAATGCAGGTATAGGACTGGGAGTAGTTTCGATTTTTCCAAGGTTCGGATAAACCTCATGGCCTTATTCAACACCAGAGATTCGTTATTGATCTCGCAGCTTTCCGTAAGGAGAGGTCTTACCAGCTCTCTGGCGTACAAGGTTTGTATGCGAGGGCTCTGTTTCCTAATTCCCATCCTAATCAAAAAGTTTTTCACTGACGGTTCCAAGACTGAGGATGAGTGACCTCGTGCAGCCTACTGACCTGGGGCTCATTCTCAGTTATTGTTGGAACATATAACATTCAGAGTTTGTCTATTCTGCCTGAACTTACTGCTTAGTACTGGCTTTGAGATAATCTCCCATTCTTCGAGGTGGGACTTTTCTGGGTTTGTCGGATTCGCTGTCAGCTTTGTGAAGCCATAGAAAACTGGCCGCAACCTTAGCATCCAGAAATTTTCTTTTTTTTGAACTTTTTAGCACGTGAAGGCGGACGGTTACAACTTACTCTAGCTTGGGTTCCTGCATGTTGGCATCGGCGGGAACGAAATGGTTGATCGTTTAGCAAGAACGCCACAGAGCGAAAACTGTCCAACACTTATATCCCCTGCTCAGTTGTGAAACCTCAAAATTAACGATAAGTGTGAGGATCCCCTTGGCAGGAGGATTGAAACACCGGACGAATAACAAACCTCGTTCCGATCCGTCAAACCTTAAAGATTCCTCCATCTACGTCGGGGTGGTCGTAAAGAGGGGGAAAAACGGTTTTTCTGTGCCGGCTGCACACCGGCCATTCGTATTTTACCCATTCTTACCTTGTAAAGAGTGAGGAAGTCCGTGGGTGCATTCCATGTCAGGGCACCACTCACAATGAAACATGTTCTTTTTCGATTGTTGGGGACTGCACGATGTGAGACACAAACATTTTACAGCGGAGTCCATGAAGGTATTCCTGTTCAGGGATGTCCGCCTGACGTTGATCCTTGGGTTTTGAGAGATAGGAAGGTAAACATTTTCATCTGATTTGAGATTTTACGAAGAAGGATTTTTAAAAAGTTTTGTTCGTTTGTAGACGATGTCATTTAACGAGATGTAGTGAAAGGTTTTTTTTTTTATTTTTTTTTTTTTTTTTTTAAATGACTGGTGAGTTGGTTTTAACTGGTACAGCCCTGTGTGTCCCTTAGCGGTCGGCTGGGCTATAAGGCAAACTTATTTATCTTAACTTATCTTAAGATTCCGCCGGTTTTGCCGTGCGGTGGACCTGATGTCGGAGGGGAAATGAGATATGGTGATGAGAGGGCCCAGCGCTCTCAACCAATCACTTTGGGCTAGGACCTCTCCTAGAAAGGGAGTACACTTTGGCCGGGGTGTACTAATCGGCTACCTTCTTGGGGTTGGGTCAAGTAGGCAGTTCCCAGCTGGCCAAGTAAACCCCTGCAGTGCCTCGCTCTCTGTTCCGGGAGTTAGTTGTGATGATCAGGGGGGATAGGGTTGTTGTTTGTTGTCGTTTTATGTCTCTCCGAAGCCTGGAAGGGGTCAAGACTTGGTTTCTTGCCTGGCCCTTAGTTGGACTCCAAGGTGGGTGGGTAAGGGAGGATGAAATATACTAAAATACACATGGCTTTTTCAAAACACATCCCCCCAAAAAAGAGGAAGGCAGATCCCCTATTTTCAGGGGGATTACGATTCTGACAGCGATTCGGATATGGAGATACGCAGAAGACAGGTTTCTGGGCTTCCTGCAGACCTGAATTTGTTCTCTTACGATTTTGCCGCCATAAATTTTTACGGGGAACAAATCGAAATTACGGGGAATTACGGCCCAAAAAAAAAATTTTTACGGGGAAAAAAAAAAAAAAATAAAGCAAAGTTTCTTTTGTACGATTCCGGTCAAAAGCGGCAAAACAGCATTTGAAGCGTTCCCAGCGTGCCTTGGCCGTCTTATCGTTGCAAAGATGGCGACGAAAGCGAACACGCGCGCCAACGGCTGGTTCATCCAATGTTCAAAAGTTGCAAAAAAGTTGGCAACAGGTTCCGTTGAATCATACTGAAGACGCTGAAAGGTCTTGTTATTTTGTATAAATGTTTACATTTTGATATAATGTGTAAGTGCAAAAAGTCGCTAAATATTGCGATTATGAAAATTTTTTTTTTAAAACAGGTGTTTTTTTTTTTCGAAATTACAGGTTTTTTTATGAGACATTACAGTGTACACGAAATTGGGGTGGTAAACAGGGTCTGTACCTGGCTCGTTATGGAAGGAACGGAGAAGAAAGACCCCTTTCAGCTTGAGCCATTTGCTATCCAAAGGGTTTCAAGGTTATAGCAGGTGGACCCTCCGTCCATCAGAGGTGAGGAATGGTTCATTTTTATTCAATGCAAGTACACAAACAATTGGTACAGCTGCTGAAAAGCAAACTAAATAGTGGACAGGGGAGATCAGGGGTGTAACTCCCCAAAACAGTTAAATTCATCTAAAGGGTGATTCGCTGCCGGGATTTATAGGAGTTCGGAGGAAAGAAATCAAGACGGAGCTGGCATCCCAGGGTGAATGTGACGGAGGTGCGCAGGGTGCTGTCAAGAGGGTGGCAGGAAAGAGTGGCAACAACACCCTCTTTCTGGACATTCGGCACCTTTGCTGCCTCGTCATCAAAGTCGGCTACTGATTGTCGGGTTCAGTAGTACGTTCCGTCCCGTTGAGGTGCTTCCGATTGCAGAGTTTGGCCATGTCAGGGGACCGTTGATCTGGGAAGGAGGTGTGTGGTATTGGTGCAAGCGCAACCCATGATGGGCCGTGTAAAGCATCGGACATTGTGCAACACTGCGGTGGCGACCTATCCCTCCTCTTCACGATATGTACCTCTGTGGTTTAAGGGATCTGCAATACAAAGAGGTTATGACAGGAAAAGAGGAAAAGAAGATCTCCTTTTTTGAAGCCGCAAGCAGGTTGTGCGGCAGTCAGTCGCCGGACAGCCTCTCTTACTAGATGGCTTCGGCCGTAAAGAAAGTGCCAACAGTTCCCAACTCGGTCAGTCTGCTGTCACGTCTGATCAACTTTTACATTTTCGATAGCTTGCAACGGAAAAAACTGTCAGTCTGGTGGAAGCAGGTCCACCACCTTCTAACCAAAGTGAGTGCCCCGAGTGGTGGCAATAATCGCACCCCCCTCAGACTGCCCAGCAGTCTACTACATCCTGCTGTGGGCAGTATTAAAACTACCAGCACCCGACACTCGTACTCCTCTGTCCGTGCCAGTGCGGGAAAGGGAGTTAAACCAGTGTGGAGCATTCTGGTGGCACGATAAGGAAGAATCCTCCCACAGTCTCCAAACACAGGACCTACTCTTCACTGTTGGCCGTCTTGCCAGCAGGTCTGCAGATAGTCCAGTGAAATTAAGCAACAAAATTTACAGCTTTTAGCAGCAGAAGGTTGATGGATGGAGATGATGGACTGATCTCTCTCCTTTTCGCCCTCTGCACTCATGGATCAAGACTATATTCCATTGGAATATCCGTGGTCCTAAATTCTAACTTCGAGGAGCTGCCAGCTTTCTGTGTCAATCTTTTGTAAAATTCCGTCGTGGCTTATTCAAGAAAACCAAATTCAAAGCCAGAAGGGACCCGGTACTCTTTCCTGCTTTACTATTCTTACATAAACCGGCCCACAACCATCCTCGTTTGGCGACTGTAGGGCGGTGGTTGCACTTATCCTTCACAAAAACTTTGCGCTGTTTTCTGTCCTGTCGCTCCTGCGCTACTCCCTTCAGGCTGTAGCTGCCGCGGAGAGTCACTCTCAACAAGACTGTCACAATCTGTTATCTTTATCTAATCCATCTGTCCCGGTTTGTCGTCACCGGACCTTGTCAGCTTGGTAGGGGAACTTCCTCGAACCTTTTTTGCTGCCTTGGGGGACTTTAACGGTCACAACCCTCTTTGGGGCTAAGTATCAGGTTCGTCTTCCAGGGTCCTGATGATTGAGGATTGTCCGTTCGGATTTGGGATTTGTGTTGGCTGAAAAGTAGGACTCTGCAACTTACCCGACACTTCTTCCTCAGGGTTCACTTATTCGTGTTTAGATTTGTCGGTTGTGTCCCCTCGCTGGTCCTGGCAATATGAGAGGTCTGTCCATGACGCATCTGCACGGAAGTGACCATTTCCCTGTCCTTTTAAATACTGTAGTCACCGGCAACACGTCTCTGTCTCTCAGCCTCTCAATTATAAGAAAGCAAACTGGGATCTATTTGCAGCCACTATTTCAAGGAGTTACAGGACACTGATTTTTCTTCGAGTCCGGCCAGGACAGAATCACTGATAACTCGATAATCATATTGTTGCCTAGATGAGAAGCCTGTATTTCCAGTGTCTTCCGATATAACTTCAAATGCAAATAAAACACCCTGGTTCGATTCAGAATGCCAAACATAATTTCTAAAAGTTAGGAAAACGGGCCTCTCGCGGCAGGACTTCTACCAACGAATTCGGGTCCCAACGCTCGCAACGCCATCTAGAACTCCGTCGCTTAAATCAAGACCACACTTTTAAATCAGTAAACGTCGGTCCCTGGAGAAGCTTTTGCTGCCAGGCTGACATCAAAAACTTCTAAGAAATAACAGTGTGGAACATCGTTAGGAAAATCAAAGGGAAGAACACCTGTTCCCACTGTGAACCATCTCAAGTTTTCGGGCATTCTTTATAACAGAGAAGAAGCAGTTGTAAATCTGCTGGCTTCAACATTGATAAGAATTCCTCCTCTTCTAATTAAATCCCCTAGGGGGGTTGCGGACATTGTCGTTGGTCGGCGGGTGTCGAAGGGGTCCAGTGATCCCTTAGGCGTTGCTGGCGTGGGGCATCAATTACTTTCGGGCGATAGGCTGTTTTTTTCACACACTGCTTCTTGGCTCGGAGAGGTGCAGATGCTGTTTGGCTAAGCGTAACGTGGTAAGGACGTTAGATGCCCCTGTAGGGCTTCCCATGTCTGAGACGCTTAAGGGTGAGGATCCGGTCTAAGACCGTAACCCACCTTTTCTCCTTTTCTGTTTTGCTGCCTACCATTATGTGGCCCTTTTCTTTCTCGTCTCCCATTCTAGTCTTCTCTGTCCACAATTCCTTTTCTCTCTGTGGGTCTCCTTAAGATCAGCCGCGTTTGCCGCTGCGGTTGCCGGTCCTGTGTCGGAGGGGAAATGAGATCCTGCGGGGATTGAGAGGGCAGCGCTTCAACACCCCCCCACCCCATCACTTTGGCTCGGACCTCTACTAGAAAGGGTGTACACTCTGGCCCGGGTTGGATGTACTCAATCGGCTCACCTTATTGGGGGGGGTTAAATCAAGACGGACAGGTTCCCTACTGGCCAAGATAAACCCCTGCAGTGACACAGCTCTCTGTCCCCGGGTGTTGAGCACATGATCAGGGGGGATAGGGTTGGTAGTTTTGTTTGTCGTAGTTCTCTCCCGAAGCCTGGTAGGGGTCAAGACATTGGGTTTCTTGGCCCTTGGCCCCTTAGGGTTGGAACTCCATGGTGGGGGGGTATCGGGGAAATGTAATCAAAATAAAATACATCATGGCCTTTTTCAACATCATTCCCCAAATAAAGAGGAGGGCTGGATCCCCTATTTCAGGGAATTTTGATTCCAGATAGTGATTCTGATATGGAGGTACCGCCGAGGACAGGACTTCTTGGGCTTCCCTGGCTCGTGATGAGAAGGGACGGAGCAGGAAAGGACCCCTTTCAGCTCTGAGCCTTTCGCCATACAGAAGGGCTGTCAAAGCTGTACGCAGGTCGACTCAGTCGCGCGGTCCATCAAGAGGTTGAGGAATGGTTCATTTCTTACTTCAGTGGTAAATCACCAAAACATCTGAACAGCTGCTGAGGCAAGAGAAACTTGTGGACAGGGGAGATCCTGGGTAACTCCCCACAAACAGTTGAACTCATCAAAAGGTCGTGATTCGCTATGCCGGGATTTATCTGGTGTACTCAGAACGGCCAGAAGAAATAGAAGAATGAAAAGAAAGCAAGAAATCCCGTGGAAAATTAAGACGGAGCTGGCATCCCAGGGTGTGACGGAGGTGCGCAGGGTGACAGTAAAGAAAGTTCAGACGAGGAGTGGCCACCAACACCCTCTGTTCTGACCTTCTGCATCCCTGTGGTCTGCCTCCCGGTCATCAAAGTTGGTTACTTGAATGTTCTGTTCAGTTATATGTTCGTCCCCAGTGAGGTGCATCAGGTGCCCCAGGAGTTTGGCCTTGTCAGGGACCCGCTGGTCAGGGCAAAGAGGTATGCCGGTGTTGCTGCAAGGCAACTGATGGGCCGTGTAAAGATCCGGCACTTGTGCTAATCTTGCGGTCGGCAACCATCCCTCCCCCCTCTTCACGGAACGCCCTCACTTTTGGATTCAGGAATCCGCTATTCAAAGAATCAAAACTGAATGTAAAAGAAAATTTTCCTTTTTTGAGGCCCGCCATAGCAGGTTGTGGGCTAGTCAGTCGTCGACAAGCTTCTTCGTTTGCTTCGGCCGTAAAGAACAGTTCCAACAGTTCCAACTCGGTCAGTCTGCTGTCTCAGACTGATAACTTTACATTTTCGAAGACATTGCAACGCGATGCCACTATAAAAAAAAAACTGTCAGCTCTGGTGGAAGCAAGGTCCACCACCTCTCAACCCCAAAGTGAGTGCCCCTGGTTGGAGGCAAAAAATCCGCACACCCCTCTGGACTGACCCAGCGTCTACAAATACTGCTGCTGGGCAGATTTAAAACACCAGCACCCCGACCTCGAACTCACTACGGTCCAGTGCACGGCGGGCAAGGGAGTTTAAACCCAGTGTGGAGTTGGTGGAGATAGGAAGAACATGTACACCTCCACCGTTCTCCCAAAGCCAGACCTTACTGCTCTGTTGGACAGTCTGCCAGCTGGTCATGCAGAATAGTCCGTGAAATTAAGCAACTAATGTACAGCTTTAGCAGCAAGATGTTGAGGAGGAGATGACTTGTCTACTATCCTTTTCGCCCTCGGTCACCATGGATAATACCATTATCCAATGGAATTTCCGTGGTCTAAATTATATCTTCGAGGAGTTGCAGTTCTGTGTCTATCTTGTAACCTGCTGTCGTGGATATTCAAGGAAACCCAAATTCATAGCAGAAGCCTTTACTCTTTCTGGTCTTAAATATGCTTTCAACAACCTGCACATTCCATTCACTTCCGTTTGGGACTGTCGGGCGGTGTTGCCCTTCTCCTTCACAACACTTTGTTGTACATGGCCTGGCGCGTGTCCTTCCTCATTCACGGCTTGGTGCATGCGAGAGTCACTCTCCACAAGCCTGTCTACAAATCTTTCTCTTTATCTCCTCATCTCGTCCCGGTTTGTCCCGTTCCGGACCTTGTCAGTCGTTAGGGGGATTCTTATCCTCGACCTTTTTTGCGGTTGGGTGACTTGGAATGAGACGGTCACAACCCTCTTTGGGGTTAGTTACGGTGCGTCAATACAGGGTCCGCTGATTGAGGATGTTCCTTTCGGATTTGGATTTTGTGTTGTCTGACGACGGCAACCTCTGCAAACGTTCCCTCCAACTCTCACAGGTTCTCTTTCGTGTTTAGATTTGTTCGGTTTTGGACCCCTCGCTGTCCTGGGAATATGAGTGGTCTGTCCATGACGATCTGCACGGAGGAAGTGACCATTTCCCTGTCCTTTTTAAACTGTATTCACGAACACGTTCTGTCTCTCCAGCATATCAATTATAACGTAAAGCAAACTGGGATCTATTTGCAGACACTATTTCCAAGGAGTTCCAGGACACTGATTTTCTTCAGAGTCCGGAACCTGCAGAATCACGGCCTTAAACACTATAATCAGAATGTGCTACAGCCTGTATTCAGTGCTTCGATAATAAACTTCATATGCCAAAAACACCCTGGTTTCGATTCCGATATGCCAACAAATTTCTAAAGTTAGAAAAACGGACTCTGGTCAGGTTACCAACGACCTCTCGGGTCCCAACGCTCGTGCCCATCTGAAAAATCCGTGCTAAATCAGACACACTTGTTAAAATCAGTAAAACGCTCGGTCCTTGGAGAAGCTTTTGCTCCAGGCTGACATCAAATAACTGTAGAAAAAAGTGTGGAACATCATTAAGAAAATCAAAGGGGGGAAGAACACCTGTCCACACTGTGAACCATCTCAGTTTTCGGAGTCTTTAATAAACAGAGAAGAAAAGCAGCGTAACCTTATCTGCTTGCTTCATACATTGAAAAGAATTCCTCCTTCTAATAAATCCCCCCTCCGGGGGGGTTGCGACTTGTCGGGTCGGAGGGTTGGTTGGGCCTGTGATTCCCTTAGCTTTGGCTGGCTGCGGGGCATTCAATACTGGCAGAGATAGGCTGTTTTTTCAACTTGCTTCTAGGGCTGAGAAGGTGCTGGATGCTGTTTGGCCTAAGCGTAAGGTAGGTAAGGGGTTGAATTGCCCCTGGTGGCTTCCCATGGCGACTCTCGGCTCAAGGGTGTAGGATCATGCCTAAGAGTAACCACCCTTTCTCCTTTTCTTGTGTTCCTGCCTCCTTATTTGGCCCTTTGTCTATCTTCGTCTCCCCTTCAAGTCTTCTGTTTCCCACACTCCTTTTCTCTTGCTGGTCTCAGTAAGTTCCGCCCGCGTTTGCCGTGTGCGGTGCGACCTGTGTCGTAGAGGAGGGGAATGCTGATCCTGGTGATTGATGAGGGCACCGCGCTCTCAACCACTTCACTTTGGCTCGCGACCTATCCTAGAAAGAGGAAGTACACTCTGGGCCCGGGTGTACTAATCGGCTTCCATTCTTGGGCTCTGGCCCGTCAAGACGGGACAGTTTCCCTACTGGCCAATGTTAAACCCTGCGTGCCTCAGCTCTCTGGTCCCAGGGAGTTGAGCATGATCCCCAGGCGGGCGGTTAGGGGTTGGTAGTTTCTCGTTGACGTAATATCTCTCACGAAGCCTGAAGCTGGAAGGGGTAAAGGACATTGGTTTCTTGGCTCCTGGCCCCTTAGTTGGACTCCAAGGTGGCGTGGGTAAGGTGAAATGAAATAAAATTAAATACATCATGCTTTTTCAAAAACTATCCCCCCAAAAATGAGAAGGCGCATCCCCTATTTCAGGGAATTTTTGTTTCAGATAGTGATTCGGATATGGTGGTCGGACAGAGGACTGGATTCTGGGCTTCCGGAGCTCGTGATGGAGGAAGGGACGGAGCAGGAAAGGACCCCTTTCATGCTCTGAGCCCTTTCGCTTCAAAGGGCTTTCAAGCTTTAGCAGGTGACCCTCGGTCCATAAAGAGGTTGCAGGAATGGTTCATTTCTTATTCAGTCTGTTAATCACCATAAAACAATCTGTACAGATGCTGAAGGCAAAGGCAACTTGTGCGGACAGGGAGATCAGTGTGTAACTCCCCACAAACAGTTGAACTCTCTCAAAAAGGCGTGATTCCTGCAGGGTTTTATTGGTGTATCAGAGGCTGAAATTAAGACGGAGTGGCATACCAGGGGTGGGTGGAGGTGCGCAGGGGCTGACATGTAAAGAATGTCTACAGAGAGACGTCGGCCACCAAACACCTCTTTCTGACCTTCTGCAACCCTGTTGTCCGCCCTCGGGTCATTCAAAGTTGGTTATCCTGGAATGTTCATGTTTCAGTTTATCTGGTGCCGTCCCCATTGAGGTGCTTCAGGTGCCAGAAGTTTGGCCATGTCAGGGACCGCTGTTCAGCGCGCAAGAGGTTGCGGTGTTTGCTGCCAAGCAACCCCATCGATGGGCCGTGTCAAGTTCGGCACTTGTGCTCAACTGGCGGTGGCAAAACCATCTACTCTTCTAGCGAAACTGCCTCTTGGATTCAGGAATCCGCTATCAAAGAATCAAAACTGAAAGGAACAATTTCCTATTTGTGAGGCCCGCAAAGCAGGTTGTGGGCACAGTCAGTCGCGACAGCTTCTTGTATGCTTCGGCCGGTAAAGATAGTTCAACAGTTCCCAAACTCGCGTCCTGTTGCTGTAAACTGATAACTCTTACATTTGCTCGAAGACATTGCAAGGAAAAACTTGTAGCTCTGGTGGATGCTGGTTCCTCCACCACCTCCTCAACCCAAAAGTGAGTGCCCTGGTGGACTTGACGTGTGCCATAATAAAAAAATCCCGTGTGGCGCCACCCTTCAGACTGCCCAGCAGTCTACAACCATCTGCCGGCCTGGGCAGGAACGTTAATAACACCTGCCACCCCGACCTCGAACTCCTCTGTCCAGTGCCCGTGCGCCCGGCGGCACTGGGAGTTATATACCCAGTGTTGGAGATGGGGGAGATAAAGGAACGAAACCTCCACCGTCTCCCAAACCCAGACATCTCACCTCCCTCCGGGGGGTCTTACGATTCGTCGTGGTCGGAGGGTTTGCGGGGTACTGTGACTCCTTAGGCCTCTGCTGCGCCGGGAGGCGGCATCAATACTTGGTAGTCACCTCTGGCTCGTTGTTTTCATACGGCTTCTAGGCCTGAGTGGTGCAGATGCTGTTTGGCCTAGCGTAATCGTGTAAGGAGTTGATGCCCATGGTAGGGCTTCCCATCGTCCAGTATAGGCTAAGGGTGAGGATCCTGACTAGAGTAGTCCCGCCTTTCTCCTTTTCTTGTTTTTTGCCTCCCTTATTTGGCCCTTTTCTATCTTCGTCTCCCCTTCAAGGTCTTCTTTTCCACACCTCCTTTTCTCTCTGTGATCTCCGTAAGTTCCGCCGACGGTTGCCGTTGCGGTGCGAACTGTGGCGGCAGGGGATGTGATCATGGTATTGAGTGGGCCAGCGCTCTACGAACACATCACTTTGGCTCGGACCTTCCTAGACAGGGTGAGTTACACTTTGGCCCCCGGCGGTTGTAATAATCGGCTTCCCCTTCTTGGGGTCTGGGTCAGACGGGCTGTTCACAGCTGGCCAAGTAAACCCCCCCTGCAGTGATCAGCTCTCTGTTCCCGGGAAGTTGAGCATTATCCGGGGGGATAGGGTTGGTTGTTCTGCTTGTGTATCGTCTCTCCCGAAGCCTGGAAGGGGTCAAGAACATTGGTTTCTTGGCCCTGGCCCCTTGTTGGACCTCCTAAGGTGGGTGGGTCAGGGCAGGGAGATGGAAACACCAAATTCACTCAATATGGCTTTTTTCCAAAAGCATCCCCCCAAAAAAGAGGAAGGCAGATCCCCTATTTCTTGGGATTTTGATAGTGACAGCCGATTCGGGATATGGAGGTTAGACAAAGGACAGGTTTTTGGGCTTCCCTGGTCGTTATGGTAGGAACTGAGCAAGAAGATAATAAAAAACCCCCACTTTTCAAGCTTTGAGCCCTTTTGCTATCCAAAAGGGTTTTTCATGGCTATTGCAGGTGACCCTCGGTCAATCAAGAGGTTGAGGAACGGGGCTCGTTTCGCCATTCAGTGCAAATCGCAAAACAATCTGAACGCTGCTGAAAAGCAACGAAACTTGTGCGCCTGGGAGATCAGCGTGTAACTCCCCACAAACAATTTAATTTCATCTAAAGAGTGATTCGCTGCAGGGAACTTATCAGGAGTTTCAGAGGCAGAGATCAAAACGGTGCTGGAATCCCAGGGTGTGACGGGAGGTACGCAGGGTTGACTGTCACAGAAGGGTGGCAGGAAGAGTGGCCACCAAACACCCTCTTGCTGACATTCTGCATACCCTGTTGCTGCCCCTCCGGTCATCAAAGTAGGCTACCTGATTGTTCCGGTTCTGTTGTACGTTCCGTTCCCCGATGAGTTGCTTCCGATGCCAGAAGTTTGGGCCTGTCCGAGACCGTTGTTCTGGGCAGGAGGTGCTGTGGTATTGCTGCAAGGCCAACCCCATGATGGGCCGTGTAAAGGATCCGGCGCCTTGTGCAAAACTGCGCGGCGCATGGTGCGACCATTTCACCTCCTCTTAACGGGATTGTTCCTCTGTGGACTTCTGCGACAATCTGCCATTTCAATGGGTTAAGACAGAGAAAAGAAAATTCCTTTTTTGAAGCCGCAAGGCAGGTTGTGGGCAGTCAGTCTCCGACGCTTCTTCGTTCAGCTTCGGCGTTTTTTTTAAAGAAAGTTCCATACAGCTGCCAACTCGGTCAGTCTGCTGTCAGAATGATAATTTTTCGTTTTCGATGACATTGCAAGGAAAAAAAACTCGGCTGCTTCGAGGTGGAAGCAGCGGTCCACCCCTTCCAAACCCAAAGTGTACCTGCCCCTGGCCCAAGTGGCAGGCAAAAATATCCGCCACCCCTCAGGGACTGACAGGCAGTCTACATCATCGGGGCGGGGACTGATTAATATTCCAGCACCTCGAACTCCTCCATCGTCCAGTCGGCCCCGTGCGGGAATAGGAGTTCCACCCAGTGTGGAGATGGTGGAGTTCTAGGACTAAACCTCCACCATCCCTAATTCCAGACCTCCACACTTCTCCAAAATCCAGGCCTTTAGTCACCTGCGGGAAAGTGCTCTGCCAGCGGGTCCAGAAAGACAACACAGTACTGTGAAACGATCAAATCATTGGTTCCTCTCAGTGCACCAGCAGGATGCTGATCGAGGTGCATCGACCTGATCTCTGCTCCTATCTTAGCACTCTGGCCTACATGGGATTGTCTACACATATTCCATTGGAATATCCGTGGACCTAAATTCCAACTTGAGGAGCTGCAGCTTCTGTGGCGATCTATAAACCTTCAGTCGTGGCTCTGCAGGGAAACCCAAATTCAAAGCAGATGTCCTGGACATGTTTCGTTCTGGCGTTAATATACTTTCAAACCTGCACAACCTTCCACAGTTGATCTGCGCGGGCGTGCTGGTGTGCCCTTCGCCTAACATCTAATCTGACCTTGCCGATGTCGAGTCTGTCACTTTGTTACCTCCCTTCAGGCGGTTGCTGCGAGGGTCCACTACTCCACAAGACTGTGACACTCTGTTCCCTTTCCTCTCTTCCCAACTTCCGACCTGTCACCGGTTTGTATCAGGACCTCTTGTCATGTCTGATAGGTGAACTTCTGACCTTTTTTGCTGTTTGGGTGTACTTTTACGGGCACAACCGCTTTTGGGGTTGTCGCCGGATACGTCACCCCCCCCCCCCCCCCCCCCCCCCCCCCCCCAAGAGGTTGCTGATTGAAAGATGTCCTTGCAGGACGTGGATTTGTGTTGTTCGGAATGTCCGGTTCTGCAACTTTCATCCTCTCTTCACAAGCCGGTTCTACTTCGTGTTTAGATTTCCCGTCGGTATGGGACCCTCGCTCCCGGTCAGGACTCATGACGTTGGCTCTCCGTCCATGCGATCTGTCGGATATGGGACCTAGTTCCCGGCTCCTGCTCTCATACGGTATTTACGGAACACGTCTCTGTTTCTCAACATCCTTTAATTAAAGAAAGGCAAACGTGGGATCTATCACGCAACCACTAATTTCTAAAGAATTCAGGACACGGACTTTCTTCTAGAGTCCGGACCCTGTGTAAATCACTGGACTAACAATGTGCATGCAAGTGTGCTAAAGCTCTGTATTCCTGTAGTCTTCCATAAAATATAACTACAAATGCAAAAAAACACTGGTTTGATTCAGATCGCCAACATATGTTCCAAAGTTCGAAACGGGCTCAGCGTAGGTCTTACCAACGACCTTCCTAGCGGGTCCCCAACGCTAGAGCCATCAAATATCCGTGCTAAATCCTAGTTGGACACACTTTTAAAATCAGTTAAACGTCGGTCTGGAGAAGCTTCGGCTCCAGGCTGACATCAAAATACTTCTAAGAATAAAGTGTGGAACATCATTAAGCAAAATCAAAGGGATGTACATCCTTGTCCCACGGTGAACCATCTCAAGTTTTCAGATTCTCTTAATAACAGAGAAGAAAGCAGTGCTATACTTAGCTTGCTGCAACCACTTGAAATGAATTCCTCCGCTTTAAGCCTCTAATCAGTAACTTTTGTCAAAACACATAAGACCTCAAAAGAAAAATTCCTCCTCGCAACTTTCTACATCCGTCAACAGGGAAGACTACATCTTCCGTTTTACATTAAACGAGCTGTAAATCCTGGCCTGACTCTCTTTGCAGCGGATTCCTTCTCCAGGTAAGATGACATACATTATCAACTATGAAACATCTTCGCAAGAAGGTCGGATCATCCTGTTACAGGTATACAACCACGTGTGACTACAGGTTTGCTTTACCACCTCTTGGCGGACCAGCCCTCATTATTCCATCCCTCCAACCTGGAAAAGATCTTTATAATCCATTAACCTACCGTTCCAATTGCTCTTGGCCAGCTGGTGGTCTGTAAAAACTGATGGAGAAAATGGTCAATGCTAGGCTCATGTGGTAACTCGAAAACCGATGGCCTTTTGCGCGACAAGAACAGTGTGGTTTCCGAAAAACTTCGTTTGTACAGTTTGACCATTATGATTCGTCTGGGAATTCTTAACTTAAGGAAACCGCCTTTTTTAAACAGACCAGCATGCAGTGGCTATTTTCTTTCTGGACTTGGAGGAATGCCTACGATACCCACCTGGAAGTCGGGGATACTTCATGATCTCCACCATCTGGGTTTTCGAGGTCATCTTCCCTCTTTTAATCAAATTTTTTGGCAGAACGACATTTCAGGTCCGGGTGGCACCTCGCATCTCTGATTGCCCACGAGCAGGAAGTTTTGGGTGTCCCAGGGGTGCATACTGTCTCCTGCCCTCTTAGTATTAAAATCAACAACATTGTGAAATCAGTTCAGCAGGGTTCAGACTCTGCTCATTCGTTTGTGGATGATTATGCTGTCTACGCAATGGAAGCCTGTACCGAGTGTCCAGCGCAGGCTCCAGCTTTGCGTTTAGATAAAAATCATCGATGGGCGGCATGTGAAAACGGTTACCACTTTTCTGGCTACAAAAACCCAATGTATTTCATTCCATATCTGCGTCAGTTTTTTCCAGATCCGGAACTTTCAAGTAGGGAAATCTCCCATCAGCTGTTAAAGAGGCAAATTTCTGGGATGCGTCATTTTTGACCAAAAACTTAAAACTTTATCAGCCATATTAATAACCTCAAAAAAACTGCTTGCGCCAAAGGCACTGAATATTCTGCGGGTCGTAGCACACACCGACTGGGGCGCTGATAAGAAAAACTTTGTTGCACCTCTTCAGAGCCCTGGTCAGTTCTAACTGGGACTACGGTTGTGCTGTGTACGGCTATCCGGCTCGCAAGCTCATTCTTACCTCAATCTCTTGGCCCTATCCACCATCAAGGCTTCGTCTCTGTTTGGAGCGTTCCGCACCACCCTGTGGTACATGCCCTGTACGCAGAGGCAGGGTGAACCTTTCACTGTCAAATCGCCAGGTGAAACTGTCTTTGAAGTATTATATCCGACTGTTCAGAACACCAGTCTCCTGCCTATGAATTGTGTTTTGGGACCCTCCGTTCCAAAGTAAGTTTGAAAATAACCGAAATGTATTCCGCCGTTTGGGCTTCTATGCAGCCTCACGTGCGGACATGCAGGTATTGACCTGGGAGTAGTTTCCGAGTGTTTCCAAGTTTCCGGATCATCCTCCATGGACCTTTTTCACAACTGAGATTCGGTTTTGATTCGCACACTTTCCGTAAGGAGTTACCAGCTCTCTGGCGTACATGGCTTTGTATGCCGAGTCTCTGTTCCAATTCCCATCCTGTCAAAAAGTTGTCACTGTCGGTTTCCAAGTCTGAGGATGGGAGTGGCTGTGCACGCTACTGCCCTGGGGCTCCTTCTCAGTTATGTTGGACATATACATTCAGATGCTTTTCTGTTTTTCTGCTGAACTTTACTGCTCTAGTACTGGCTTTGAAGATAAATCTCCATTTTCGAGGAGGGACTTTTGGTTCTGTCGGATTCGCTGTCAGCTTTGGAGGCCATTAGGCTGGCCGCAAACCATAAGCAATCAGAAACTTTTACTTTTTTTTGAACTTTTTAGCAAGTGAAGGCGGACGGTTACAACATTACTCGTGTCTGGTTCCTGGCCATGGTTCGGCATCGGCGGGACGAATGGTTGATCAGTTTATGCTAAGAACCGGCCACAAGAGAGAAAACTGTCCAACATTTATATTCCCCTGTTTCGGACGTGAAAACCCAAAATTTAATTGATTATGTGAGAGACCTCGGGCAGGAGGATTGGAAAACACACAGACGCGTATCAAAATCTTTCAGTCATCCAAACCTTAAGGGACTTCCTCCATCCACTTCGGGAGGTCGTGTAAGAGGAAACGTTCTGTGCGGCTGCACACCGGCCAATTCGTATTTTAACCATGCTTACCTTTTTTAAAGAGTGAAGAAGGAGCTCCGTGGTGTTTCCATGTCATGCGCCTCACAATGAAAACATGTTCTTTTAGAGTGTTGGGACTTGCACGATGTGAGACCAAACATTTTACGGCGGAGTCATGAAGATCTGTGCAGGGATGTCCCGCCTGACGTGTTCTTGAGTTTTTGAGAGAGATTAACATTTTTTATCTGATTTAAGATTTTATGGCAGAACAGAAAGATTTTTATACAAAGTTTCTGGTGCGTTTGTAGACGATGTCATTAACATGATGTGTTGAAAGTTGTGGTTTTTTTTTTTTTGTTTTTTTTATATGGATGTGGGTGTGTTGAATTTTAACGTGCGTTGACAGCCCTGGATATGGCCCATCTGCGGGCGGCTGGGCTATAAGCAACATTAGCTCTAATCTTTCTTACCTATTCACTGTGGCAAGTCTGCCAGCAGGGTCTGCAGATTGTCCAGTGATGTAAGCAACAATTTACAGCTTTAGCAGCAGATGTTGAGGAGGAGATGGACCTGATCTCTCTCCTTTTGCCCTCGGCACATGGATAATACAATTTATTCCAATGGAATATATCGTTGGTCTAATTTCTAACTTCGTGGAGCTGCAGCTTCTGTGTATTTCCTATGAAACCTTCTGTCGGGTCATCAGAAACCCAAATTCAAAGCCAGAAAGACTTTTCTCCGTTCTGGCTGTTAATTAATATTCTTTCATAAACCTGCACTAACCATCCACGTTGGGACTGTCGGGCGGTTGTTGCCCTCTCCTTATCAAAACCTTTGTTGTATAGTCCGGGCGCTCTGTCTACCTCCCATTCAGGCTGAGCTTGCTGAGAGGAGTCACTCTCCACAAAAAACTGTGCACAATCTGTTTCTCTTTATCTACCTCCATCTGTCCCGGTTTGTCCGTTCAGGACCTTGTCAGTCTGTTAGGGGATCTTCCTCGACCTGTTTGCTGTAGGGTGTCTTTACGGTCACAACCCTCTTTGGGGGTTTTCAGTACCGGTTCGTATCAGAGGTCTGCTGATTGTGGATGTCCTTTCGGATTTGGATTGGTGTTTTGTCTGAACGACGGTTCGGCAAACATACCTCCATTCTTCCACAGGTTCAACTTTCGTGTTTAGATTTGTGGTTTGTGACCCCTCGCTGGTCCTGGACTATGGAGTGGATCTGTCATGGGACGATCTTGCTCGGAAGTGACCCATTTCCCTGGCCTTCTACAACCTGTATTAAACTGAACCACAGTCATGGCTCTAAATCTCTATTATAAAAAAGCAAATACTGGGTATCTATTTGCAGCCACTATTTCAAAAGAATTCCAGGACACTGATTTTTGTTTCAGAGTCCAGGGACCAGCAGAATTCTCACTAACACTATGATCCAATGTGGCTAAAGCCGGTATTCCAGGGTCTTTCCGATAAACTTCAAATGCCCAAAACCATGGTTCGATTCAGTATGCCAACAAATTTCCAAAGTTAGAAAAACGGCTCATGCGTCAGGATATAACCAACGAACTTCGGGTCCCTACGCTCGAGCCCATCAGGAAAACTCGTGCCTAATTCGAGACACACTTTTTTAAAATCAGTATACGTCGGTCCTGGAGAAGCTTCTGCTCCAGGATCGACATCCAAAAACTTCTAAGAAAAAAGTGTGGAACATATTAGAAAATCAAGGGAAGAAACCTGTCCCACTGTTGTACCATCTCATGTTTTCGGATTCTTTGATAACAGAAAAGAAGCACGGTGCTAATCGCTTGCGTCAACCATTGAAAAGAATTCTCCTCTTCTAAATAAATCCAGTCAATTTTGTCAAACACAAAGCTAAAAGAACAATCTCCTGCAACTTTTCTCTTCCCCCTTTTTTCCCTGACAACATGGAAGACTACAATCTTCCTTTTACAGTAAACGAAGCTGAAATCGGCCTTACTCTCTTGCTGCGATTCTTCTCCTGGTATAGATGACATACATTTCAACTATTGAATACATCTTCCCGCAAGTAAGGTCTGAACATCCTGTTACAGGTATACATAACCACGTGTGGGACCATACAGGGTGCTTTCCACCATCTTGGGGACAGCCCTCATTTATTCCCATCCCCAAACCTGGAAAAGCTCCTTTCTAATCCATTCCTAACTACCGTCCCATGCTTTGACCAGCTGTGTCTGTTAAATTGATGGAAAAATGGTCAATGCGGCTCATGTGGAAACTCGAAACGATGGCCTTTTGGCGAAAGAACAGTGTGGTTTCCGCCAAACATAGATAGTACAGTTGACAATTGGATTGTATGGAATCTACACTTAGAAACGCTTTGTAATACAGGACGGCATGCAGCGGTGGCAATTTTCTTTGACTTGGAGAAGGGCCTACGATACCACCTGGAAGTCGGAGGATTACTTCTTGATCTCCACGATCTGGGGTTTCGAGGTCATCTTCCGCTTTTTATTCAAAATTTTTTGGCCAGTACGACTGTTTCTGGTTCAGGGTTCCGGCACCACTCTCTTGATGTCCAGAGCAGGAGTTGGGTGTTCCCCAGGGGTGCATTTCCTATCTCCTGCCCTCTTTTGGATTAAGATCATCAACATTGTGAAATCAGTTCTGCAGGGTTCAGACCTTGCTCATTGTTTGTGGATTGATTTTGCCGTATACGCAAACTGGACGCCTGTACACGAGTGTCCAGCGCAGGGCTCAGCTTGCGTAGATAAAATCCTTCGGTGGGCGGGGAATGATAAAAACGGTTTCACCTTTTCTGCTACACATAACCAGTGTATTCACTTCCATTAATTTCCGTCTGGTTTTTTCCAGATCCGGAACTTCATGTAGGGAAATCTTCCATTCCAGCCGTTATAAAGAGGCCAATTGATGGGAGAGTCATTTTTGACCAAAAACTTTACATTTTCAGCCATATTAATAACATCCAAAACTGCTGCCAAAAGGCACTGAATATTCTGCGGGTCGTACGGGGGGCACACACCGATGGGGCGCTGATAAGATACTTTGTTTGCACATCTACAGAGCCCTGGTCCGTTCTAAACTGGACTACGGTTGTGGGTGTACGGCTCCGCAAGATCATCTTACCTCATACTCTTGGACCTAACCACCATCAAGGGCTGCGTCTCTGTCTTGGAGCGTTCCGCACAACCCCTGTGTAATGCCTGTACCGCAGAGGCAGGTGAACCTTCACTGTCCAATCGCAGGCTGAAACAGTCTTGATTATATTATATCCTGACTTTTTCAGATCCACAGAATCCTGCCTATGACTGTGTTTTTGGACCCTCCGTTCCAAAGGTAAGTTTGAAAATACAACCCGAAAATGTATTCCGCCGTTTGGAACTTCGTTAATGAAGCCCTCTCGTTCGGAATGCAGGTTTTAGGTCTGGGGTAGTTTCGATTTTTCCAAGTTTCCGGCTAAGTCAACTCAGGGACCTTTTTCACACCAGAGATTCGTTTTTTCGATCTTGCAGCATTCCGTAACGGAGTCTTCAGCTCTTTGCGTACAAGGCTTTGTATGCCGAGCTCTGTTCCTAATTCCCTCCTATCAAAAAGTTTCACTGACGGTTCCAAGTCTTGAGGATGGCAGGCGCGGGCTGTGCAGCCTACTGCCCTGGCGGGCTCCTTCTCAGATATAGTTGGAACCATATACATTCCGATGCCTTCTCGTCTATTCTGTGAAACTTACTGCTCTAGTACTGGTTTGAAGATAATTCTCCCATTCTTCGAGGAAAGAGACTTTCTGGTTCTGTCGGATTCGCTGTCAGCTTTGGAGGCCATAGCTGCCGTCATCCTTCAGCCTCCAGACTTTTACTTTTTTTTGAACTCTTTTAGCAAGTTGAAGGCGGACGGTTACAATATTTACTCTTGCTTGGGTTCCTGGGCCATGTTGGCCGCATCGGCGGGAACGAAATGGTTGATCGTTTAGCCAAGAACGCCACAGAGAGAAAACTGCTCCTACACTTATATCCCCTGTCAGATTGTGAAACCCATAAATTAACGCTTTGTGAGAGACCCTGGCAGGAGGATTGGAACACACAGACGAATAACAAAACTCTTTCAGATCCGTTCCAAACACTTATGCTTCCTCCCATCTACGTGGGTGGTCGTAAAGTGAAAACGGTTTCGTGCCGGCTGCACAACCGGCCATTCGTTATTTTACCCATTTTACCTTTCTTAAAAGAGTGAAGAAGCTCCGTGGTGCATTCCATGTCATGCACACTCACAATGAAACATGTTCTTTTAGGTGTTGCGGACTTGCCTGATGTGAGACACAAAAATTTTACAGCGGAGAAGTCCATGAAGTTCTGCTTCAGGGATGTCCCGCCTGACGTGATCCTTGGGTTTTTGAGAGAAATTGACATTTTTCATCTTGATTTGAGATTTTTACGGAAAGAGATTTTTTAACAAAGTTCTGGTTCGTTTGTAGCGATGTTCATTAATGAGATGTGTGAAAGTTGTTATGTTTTTTTTTTTTTTTTTTTTTAAATGGATGTGAGTTGATTTTATGTGGTTGACAGCACTGATGTGGCCCTCTGCGGTCGGTGGGCTATATGCAACATTTTTATTCTTATTCTTTCTAATAAATCAGCCACTTTTGTCAAAAACAAAGGCCCTAAGAAAAATTCACCCTGCAACTTTTCATCCGTTAACATGCGAAGACTACAATCTTCTTTCACGTTAAACGAGTTGAAATCTGCCTTACTTTCTTGCAGCGATTCATCTCCAGGTATAGATGTACATCCATTATCTGCTGTTGAAAACATCTTCCGCTAGATGGTGACCACACTGCGACAGGTCTACCTACCATGTGTGGACACAGGTTTTTTTCCACCCTCTTGGCGGGTAGGAAAGCCCTCATATTCCATCCCCAAACCTGGAATAGATCTTTCTAACTTCAAACTACCGTCCCATAGCTTTGACCTGCGTGTCTGTAAACTGTTGGAGAAAATGGTCATGCTAGGCTCCATGTGGAAACTCGAATACCGATGGCCATTTGGCGAAGAACCAGTGTGGTTTCCGCAAACATCGGTCTACAGTTGCCATTTGATTCGGTCTGGATCTTTTCACTCGGAATGCCTTTCTGAACAAACAGCATGCTGTGGCAATTTTTTGTCGACTTGGAGAAGGCAATGATGACTACCTTGGAAGTCGGGGATACTTCATGATCTCACGATCTGGGTTCTTCGATGTCTTCTTCCACTTTGTTATTCAAAATTTTTTGGAAGAACGGATACAGTTCAGGTCCGGGTTGGCAACACTCTCTTTGATGTCCCGAGCAAGGAGTTGGTGTTCCAAGGGGAGGCATACTATCTCTGCCCTCTTTAGCCTCAACGATCAATAACATTGTTCAAAATCAGTTCTGGCATGGTTCAGTACTGCTCTTTGTTTGTGGATGATTTTGATTCTAAGCAATGGCAGCCTGTACCCGAGTGTCAGCGCAGGCTCCAGCTTTGGCGTAGAAATCCATCGGTGGGGGATGAAACGGTTTCACCTTTTCTGCTACAAAAACCCAATTGTATTCACTTCCATAATTTCGTTCAGTTTTTTCCAGATCGGAACTTAAGTAGGGAAGGAAATCCCCCATTTCCAGCTGTTAAAGAGGCAAATTTCTGGGATCATTTTTGACCATAAAACGTAATTTCTCAGCCATATTAAAATAACTCAAACGCTTGCCTAAAGGACCACTGAATATTCGAGGGCGTAGCACACACCGACTGGGGCGCGGATAAGAAAACTTTGTATGCTCTTTCACAGAGCCTGGTACCGTTACAAACTGACTTACGGTTGTGCTGTGTACGGCTCCGAAAGATCATCTTACCTCAAACTCTTGGACCTATCCACCATCAAGGGCTTCGTTCTTGTCTTGGAGCGGTTCCGCACCAACCCCTGTGTACAGCAATGTCCGCAGAGGCAGGTGAACCTTCACTGTCCAACCGCAGGCTGAAATGGTCTTTGAAAATTTTACATCGACTGTTCTCAGAAACCGGCAGAATCCTGCCTATGACTGTGGTTTTTGACCCTCCGTTCCAATGTAGTTTTGAAACAAAACCCGAAATGTATTCCGCGTTTGGGCTTCGTATGCAGCCTCACAGTGGGAATGCAGGTATTAGACCTGGGAGTAGTTTTTCGATTTTTCCATAGTTTCCGGTATCAACCTCCATGACCTTTTTCACACCAGCGATTCGTTTTGATCTCGCAGCTTTCCGTAAGGAGTCTACAAGCTCTTGGGTGTTCAAGGCTTTGTATGCCGAGCTCTGTTCAATTCCCCATCTATCAAAAAGTTTTCACCGACTTGTTCAAGTTGAGGATGGCAGTGTGGCCTGTGCAGCCTACTGCCCTGGGGCTCCTCTCAGATATTGTTGGAACATATAGCATTCAGATGCTTCTGTCTTTCTGCTGAACTTACTGCTCTAGTTACTGGCTTTGAAGATAATCTCCATTTCTTCGAGGAGGACTTCTGGTTCTGTCGGATTCGCTGTCTGCTTTGGTGGCCATAGCTGCGCAACCTTCAGTGACCTCAGAACTTTTACTTTTTTTTTGAACTCTTTTGGCAAGTTGGAAGGCGGACGGTTACAACATTACTATTGCTAGGGTTCTGGCCATGTTGGCATCGGCCAACTTGGGAACGAAGGGTTGAATCGTTTAGCCAAGAACGGCCACAAGAGAGAATATGTCCAACACTTTATCCCTGCTCAGATGGTGTGAAACCCAAAAATTTAACGATTATGTGAGAGACCTCTGGGCAGGAGGATTGGAACACACAGAGGAATAACGAACTCTGTTCTGATCCGTCCAAACCTTAATGGACTTCCTATCCATCTACGTCGCGGTGGTCGTAAAGAGGGAAACGGTTCTGAGTGCCGGGCCTGCACACCGGCCATTCGTATTTTCACCCCTTCTTAACTTTTAAAGACGTGAATGAGCTCCGTGGTGCATTCCATGTCATGCACACTCACAATGATAATGTTCTTTTAGAGTGTTGGGACTTGCACGATGTGTGAGACACAAAACATTTTACAGCGGCAGTCCAGAAGATCCTGATCAGGGTTGTCCGCTGACGTGTCCTTGAGTTTGTGAGAGGATAATAAACATTTTTCATCTGATTTGAGATTTTACGGAAGAAGGATTTTTAAAGAAGTTACTCTCGGTTGTTTGAGGACGATGTCATTTAACGAGATGTGTGGAATGTTTTTAGTTTTTTTTTTAGACTGGTTGAGTGATTTGTTGTCGGTGACAGCTCCTGATGTGGTCCTCTGCGGTCGGCTGGGCTATAAGAAAACATTATCTTATCTCCTATGTTTACAATGAAGTTTTCTTTTGACATACTACCGCTACATGTGGCACCAGACTTTGTCTTAGGCGTACCAATCACAGGTTTCAAAGGTTTCAAAGCAACAAAGAAGTGAATGTTATTTTTTACTTCACATTTTTAACTTCACATGAACTGATGAAGTACAATTAAATAATACATTATTCTTTGGCAAAGGAATGAAGAAACCCTTGCTAAAACCAAATGCATGGTGTAAATGTGACGTCGTGCGCACACACACACACACACCCCACACACACACCATTTAAATTTATTAATATTATACCTGCCAATACCATCTGCTTGACAATGGTATTTACATGTGCCACATCCATGATGATCTGCAAATGAATCATCCACACAACCATTCTTCTGATCAGGTGGTACTGTCTCCTCAGTGTCTCAGAAATTTCTCGGCAATCATCTGCAAATGGTAATTGTTTTACATTTACACTTGCAGCCCTGCAGGGGTTCCAGAGGTTTCAGTTAAAGGGAACTGCTTAAAAATTCAGTGAAGAAATACTATGTTCATAATGATAACAGAGTAGGTAGTTGATTTTCTGCACCAAAGATTTAATTTAAAATAGGCATCACACTTCAGAATAATTTATCAACGCAACAACTGAAACAAGTTAACTTTGGAATTTACTGCCATGAAAGTCGATGGAGAAAAAAAAATACTAGTGATAGAAAATCTACATAAGAGCGTTCTCATAACATTAGGTGTGATCATATTAATTCATCAATAACAATGAAAAAAGAATTCAAATGCAGTTATCTTTTGTCTTATTAATTTTTTTTAAACCCAAATGGACACATCAAAACCCACAAAATTGCCTCGTTATGATAGCAGTTACTATTACATTTTACACATGTACAATTGTAACATGCAAGTCACAACACACCCACACACACACACAGGTTTGTTTAAGTGGTCGTTTGACAATACTTGGTTTCGACCCCATTCTCGGGTTCTCCTAAATACTGGTTTTTACATGAAATTGTTTGATAAATGGGCTTCTTTTGGAGATGAAAATTCCATTTTTTCAAACTGAAATCAGAAATTTGTTTTAATAAACAAAGAAAAGAGCTTTTCACCATACATCTGGAGACACACAGGTGTTATACGTTTCTTGTGAAACTATAACACAATACTTGGTGATTTCAGACCCACTTTATGGGAGGTACTCCTAACAACATGGGATTTACATTGTGAAATTTTTTTTGATAAATGGCTTCTTTTTTTCGGAATGAAATTTCCATTTTTCGATCTGACTGATTCAGAAATTTGTTAATAAAACAAAGAAAGAGCATTTCACCCATTACATCTGGAGTCACACAGGTGTATACGTTTCTTGTAAAACTATAACACTAGGACTAGTCCTCTGAAAAGCAAAAATACACAAATCTGTTCAACCCAGTTGAAACTTTAACATAATCTATTATATGTATTACCAGCGGCAAGTTGTCCAGTTGTAAATTATACAAAATTATTTGGAAAAATAAATGGAACTGTGGATGCAGCGTATGGCCTGTGGATGCACTTTGATATTTTCCGGTTTGGTTTTTTCTTTCTTTTGTCCCTTCTTGCTTTCTTAAACCTGCGTTTTACTTTTTCTGTTATTGGAGAAAGGCGTGAATTGCAGCTGTGCCTGACTTTGTTTTAAACTTTTATACTGTATTTTAATTGGAAGTGATGCTGTTTTTGTGCCTTTTGATTATCAATTTGCGCTGTCTATATGTAGTTCTGCAGCTTTAGTCTCTTGTGAAAGACTGACTCAAAGTAGGAGGAATCTTTGTACTGGCTCTTAGTGATGCAGCCTTGGGGGAGCTGGTTGGCCTCTTTCGGACCACTGCAAAACATCTGTCCTAAAGTTCTTTTGGCCAAGAAAGTGGGGATATAATCTTGGGCAAGGCTGCTCCTTTAATGATATCTCAAGCCCATTTTTGAGCAAGGACCACAACTGCCCTCCTCTGCTATTCTGGAGGTCATTGTGGAACGACTGACTGAACATACACATTAGTAAATGAACCTCACCACAGTTGCAAACCCCACGTAGTCAGAAGCGTGCTGCTAAAAGGCCGAGGGAATTAAAAAAACTTGCCACACCATGATCTTATCCTAGGGTGTTCTGTCTTGCTTGTGGTGAGACACGAGTGCATATTATTGGGTGACCCCCAGAGTGATTAGCTGGGGAACTACACAACCAACCAACAATCCAAAAAAAACTGACATGTGGCCATGTTATTTCAAAGTTAACACTTTTATGTAAAATATAATAATTTCTTGTCCTCCGTAGATTATTAAATGGCGTTTATGTTTTTTTATGTCTGTATGGTTTTGATTTCAAACTTTTTTGTTGTTGTTGTTGATTTTGTTATTTGTTATGAAACCCACTGAGGAATTGTAGCTTTTTTCAATGTGTTTTATTTGTACGTCTCTGGGAAATGGTGATGAAATCAGGTCTTTGATGGCTGAAATGGGAAAATGTTAAATGTGTCATCACAAAGAATTTCTTATGAAATTAAAAAAAAAGTTTATCCGAGTGATATTTGTGTTGAAATCTTTGAGTGATTTCTTTCTTTCTTCAGGGAATGGAAAAACTCACAGGTCTCGCTCAAACCGATGTGTTGGGACTCCCGGGGTAAGAACTCCACAAGAACTTATAGCTCCAGCTCCTAGTTTGCATGCAAGTTACTTACTAATTCGTTATCAGAATTACCAAGAATCAGGGTAAGCTTTAGAGTCTCACAGCATCCAAACACTGTATCTGACAAAGTGGTGGCTTGCCCGACTTGGAATCAAAAGATCCCAGGCTAGACTCAGTTTGGGCAGGATTTGACCCTCTCCACAAGTCTTCAATGGTGGTCTGGGGACTAGTCTTTTGAATAAAATGATAAACTGAAGGCCCCACATGCGCTGCAGGCACCTAGCCTCAAGTAATGATTCATGTCAACATGAGTATTGTCCCGCAAAAATTCTGTAGCAGAAGCCACAGTCATATTAAAAAAAAAGAGGAACAACCATGCACACAGGTCCTGAATTCAGTTGTGCGACCTGCCTAAATGATGGGGAACCAGGCATGAGATTCCAAAATTGTGATAACTTTTACTGAAAACATGACGGGAATCGGGGAGAGAAACACTAAAAGCACAAAAAACGAATAGTAACAGAGATTAGGGTACTGGTAAAGGTTAGGGGTACAGTCCCCGGATTTGACTGTTTTTTTGTTAAGTTATTATTCATCGTTTTTGTAAGTTATATTCGTAAGTATAGAAAGAGGTGGAAAAGCAATTCTCTATGTCTTAATAAGCTTTAAACCTCTAATGCATATTGAGTTTGTCAGTAATCAGAACGTATTTGGTATCATTAATTTTCATGATAATGTCAAATGATCTTCCTCCATTTTAAGCTAACCCTAAAGCTATCTTTTTTTCAAACATGAGATAATTTAGTTTCATCTAACAGGCAACAGGTCATCTGTTGAACTGGATGAAATTATTTTATTAATTTTTTTATTGATTTCACAAGGCAAACCTCATTAAGACATTCTGCAAGTTGAAAAAAACTAACTCCCCTACCACATACATAACACATCTACAATTTCCCAACAGGTTTATACAGATCTCAAGAATGAATCCTGAGGCTGCCAAAATTACTGAAATCGAGTAAATTTACTGAGACTCTTCATGCCTGGGGAACTAAAAAAATTTCAGACTCAATCTGGTCACCAATATATGTTGACCCCACAGTGTGTTGCTGGGGGAAATGAAAAGCAACAAACAATTCAAAGACAGCATGTTAAACGAACTGGACTGGATTCAAAGAAGATATTTATTTCGTTCTCAGTAAACTAGTGGAGAAAAGCTCCAATCTTCCTGATTCATTAACTCTACTGAACATTAACCATCTAACTTCCAACATTGCGTTCTACAGAATGCTCAATCTTCCTTATTGCATTAACTCTGACTGAACATAACCATCATAATTTCAAACATTAATTTAACAGAATGCTCAATCTTTCTGATTCATTAAACTCCACTGAACATTAACCATCTAAAACTTACAAAATGTTAACAGAATAGACTCAATCTTCCTGCTTCATTAACTCCACTGAACATTTAACCATCAAAAACTTCCAACATTGTTTAAAACAGAAAGCTCAATCTTCCTGATTCATTAACTCCACTGAACATAAACCATCATAACTTCCAACATTGTTTAAAAGAAAGCTCAATCTTCCTGATTCATTAACTCCACTGATATAACCATCAAAACTTCCAACATTGTTTAACAGAAAGCTCAATCTTCCTGATTCATTAACTCCACTGAACATAACCATCAAAACTTCCAACATGTTTAACAGAAAGCTCAATCTTCCTGATTCATTAACTCCACTGAACATAACCATCAAAACTTCCAAAACTTTGTTTAACAAAAAAGCTCAATCTTCCTGATTCATTAACTCCACTGAACACAACCATCAAACTTCCAACATTGTTTAACAGAAAGCTCAATCTTCTTGACACATTAACCACACTGAACATAACCATCAAAACTTCCAACAATGTTTAAACAAAGCAAAATACTTTTTTATCTTCTGAATACTTCGTGTAGAAAACAAAAGTCATGATGACATGATACATTTAGCCCTCAATACAGGCTCTGTTTCATGCCCCCCCCCCCCCTCCCTGCCCCCCCCCCCCCCCACAACACCCCACACACTTTTGTTTTTTTAACAAACTTTAGAGCTGCTATTAACATGATCTTAAAAAAATGTCTTCAGGTACATAACAGGGTGACGCTTTTACATATATGTGGTCCTAAGTTGTCAAAAATATTGATATGTTAAAGTTTTTGTTTCATTATTTATATAGCCCATGGCCCCTGAAATCTTCCACCCAAGTGTGCTCTAGATTTACTGTGGTAAGGCAGGGTGCACACATCTTGGGTGACTGCGCTGATTAGCTAGGGAACGTAACAACCACAACAGCAACAACATAAGCCCCTGGACTGAAGAACATTAGGGCCACCATTACACCATACAGATAATCTTCTCAGCCATTTATTCAAGATAGGCATTCAATGTAATTCTATAAAATAATAATGAACAAAACTAAAACAACCAACGAACACATAAACAAACAAAAACAATCACAAGTAAAATTGGGAAATAAACCCAATCTGCAAAACTACAAAACACAGTATCAAAACTACTGAATTCCTACACATGGTCGAGCTGTAGTGAGGACAGCAGCGATTCCACTTGATTTATCAATCCCATGAATTTCAAACAAAGGTCAAGGTTTATATAACATGTCAAGTAAGCCTCATGGCATCATCTAATAATATTTTCAAACTACTAATCAAAAAGGTAAGCAGAAATGGGCATTTTTAGTAAAATTACATTTCATAATGGACAGCTCATGTCCATTCCATCCAAAGCCTGGAAAGGACCTTACAACCCTTCCAACTATCGCCCATCGCTCTAAACCAGGTGCCTCTGTAAGTTGATGGAAAAGATGGTCAACTCCCTTTCTGATGTGGAAGCTGGAAACCGATGGTCTTTTGGCCAGTGAACAGTGCGGTTTCCGGAAGTACCACTCGACGGTTGACCATCTAATCCGTCTGGAAACCACCATCCGCAACGCCTTTGTTAACAAGCAGCACGTGGTCGCTATCTTTTTCGACCTCGAAAAGGCGTACGACACCACGTGGAAAGCAGGAGTCCTCATGGACCTGCACAGACTTGGTTTTCGGGGTCACCTGCCTCTGTTCATTCAAAACTTTTTAGCCGATCGACAGTTCCAGGTGCGTGTTGGCACCACACTCTCTGACATCCATGGGCAGGAGTTGGGTGTTCCTCAGGGGAGCATCCTTTCTCCCGCCCTTTTCAGCATTAAAATAAATGACATTGTCCAATCGGTAAGACTGGGCACCGAGTCCTCTCTGTTTGTTGATGACTTTGCGCTGTATGCAGTTGGAGCTTCTTACCCCCAGTGTACAGCGTCGACTCCCAAATTTGCGTCAACAGAATCCCAAAAGTGGGCCGAGGAAAACGGGGTTTACCTTCTCCCGTACCAAAACTCAGTCAATTCATTTCCACAATTTTCGTCGATTCTTTGATGATCCTGAAATTCGTCTAGACAAGTCCACCATTCCAGTTGTAAAAGAAGCCAAATTCCTGGGAGTTATTTTTGACCAAAAACTCAACTTTCTCAGCCACAACAAAAACCTCAAAACTTCTTGCCAGAAAGCTCTGAATATTTTGCGGGTCGTAGCACACACCGACTGGGGCGCTGATAAGAAAACTTTGCTGCACCTCTACAGAGCCTTGGTCCGTTCCAAACTGGACTACGGTTGTGCTGTGTACGGCTCTGCAAGATCATCTTACCTCAAACTCTTGGACCCTATCCACCATCAAGGGCTTCGTCTCTGTCTTGGAGCGTTCCGCACCACCCTGTGTACAGCCTGTACGCAGAGGCGGGTGAACCTTCATTGTCCAACCGCAGGCTGAAACTGTCTTTGAATTATTATATCCGACTGTTCTCCGAACCGCAGAATCCTGCCTATGACTGTGTCTTTGACCCTCCGTTCCAAAGTAAGTTTGAAAACAACCTGAAATGTATTCCGCCGTTTGGTCTTCGTATGCGGCCTCACGTGCGGAATGCAGGTCTAGACCTAGGAGTTGTGTCGGATTTTTCCAAGTTTCCGGATCAACCTCCGTGGCCTTTTTCACACCAGAGATTCGTTTCGATCTTGCAGCTTTTCGTAAAGAGTCTACCAGCTCTCTGGCGTACAAGGCGTTGTATGCTGAGGTCTGTTCGAAATTCCCATCCTGTCAAAAGTTTTCACTGACGGTTCCAAGTCTGAGGATGGAGTGGCCTGTGCAGCCTACTGCCCTGGGGCTCCTTCTCAGATACTGTTGGAACATATCCATTCGATTTCTTCTGTCTATTCTGCTGAACTTACTGCTCTGGTACTGGCTTTGAAGATAATCTCACATTCTTTGAGAGGGACTTTCTGGTTCTGTCGGATTCGCTGTCAGCTTTGGAGGCCATGCGGGCCCCAAGACCT
>JAFLJL010000164.1:0-15158 GCA_018398815.1 Conus ventricosus | reverse complement strand
CAAGAAAAACCGCCATCACAACAAACAAAAACCCCCCCCCCCCCCCCCCCTAAATGGGGGGGGGGGGGGGGGGGGCTCCCACCCCTTTCCCAAAAACAGCCCCTTCACACCCTCCCCCCCCCCCCCACCCCCACCTTTTTTACCCCCCCCCCCCCCCCCCCCCCCACCCCGAAATCCTATCCCAAGGGTTCAAACAAAATTTACTTGTGTGTCTTTTTTTTGTTCATTTTTGGAAACTTGCTTTTTCCCATCCTAAAGGGGATCTTTGATGGAACACTGTTAATGTTCTTTTAAACTGCCCATTAAACCCTTGGCGCTTACTTCTCTTCTTCGAGGCCAACGAAACGAGGTTCAAAAGGGATCCCGTGCAAAAAAAGGGGGGGGGCGTGTGTTTAAATTTGTTTAGAGTTCAATCAAGAAAATGGGGGAGTTAAAATCAAAACCATTTTTGTCTTTTTTTGTTTTAGTTTTTGGAAAAATTTAAGAGTTAAAAAGGATATGGGAAACCTTTCTTTCCCCCAAAGCAGTATTTTTTTTTTTCCCGCGCTTCCCTAAAAACCAGATTTTGTTTTGGGCTTTGGGGCCCGTTTTCCCTTCTAAATTTAGCCCAAGCGCCCCCCTCGCATAAAGGGAATAGCCCCCACAACTGCAGGCGGGGAGTTTCATGGGTTTTCGTTTTCCCTATCTGTGGAATTTTTTTTTTCCCGGCCCCCCCAACCCAGCCCCAGCCCATTTTTAAAAACGCGTTTCTTTCCAAAACGAAAGTTTGGGAAACCCCTCAGAGCCCGATTTTCATCTTAATTTTAAGGGAGGGCATCTCTAAGAGTGTCCTGAAAGGCCCCTGACCAAACGCGGAATTTTTAAATTTTTCCCCAGGCCTGGTACCCAAACCAGGGGTGAAACGGAAACGGTAAAAGACAAAAACCCGACATGAAAGCCCTTTTCCTGAACAGAACAAACCCCAAAAGACGTCATCGTCAAAAAATCCTCATCCTAAATTTAATCATAAACCCAAACAATCAAATTTTCCGTGACGTTTTATATAAAATTTTTAAGTGGTAAACCCATCATAACTTTGCGGGTCTATCCGTTTCGGTGATGACTTCTTTTTCAAAGTCATCACAGGGGCAGGGTTTAAAGGGTACGGTTATTGAACAACGTAGGGGCCCCTCTCTGGGTGGAGATTCGTACTCCAACGCCAGCTCTTTACTAACCCGGAAAATGAAACCAAAAAGGGCGGGCTGATTAGTACCCGCCCCTTGGTTTTGGGTTTCAAAAGGGGGCACCACCAAACCCTTGCCGAAGTGCCCTTGGGTCGAGTTTGGGCATTTTTCCCCCTGACTTTTTTAATCATCAACATCTTTATGAATACAAAATACAGCCCCTTTATCCTCGCCAAACCAACCCTCAAAAGCTTTTTTAAAACAATCCACACTCTTTTTAAACACAAGGGGCGGCCTACCTGGGTGGTGCCGACTGAAGACCCTGCCAGCGGGCGCTTCTTTCAGCCCTTTTCCCCCTTTGTCACCCCGGGTCATTATCTTTTAAAAATTCTTTAAAACTCAGTTTCCTTACTTTTTTTTCATTTTTTTTCCTTTTTCTCACGAAAATTTGCAAGCCTATTTTGTAACTTTTCTTTCCATCCCAAACCCGGCCCCAAACGGGGGGCCTTCCCCTTTCCAAATTTTTGGTGAGGGGGTTTTTAAACGTGTTTTCAAGATGTTTTGTTTCAACCACAAACCTCGTTTATAGTCTTCATTAAAAGGCTGAAAGGGAAATGGAGTCGGGCCCAAATGTTAACTCCAAGGAAAAATCCCCCGTACCAAACGGCCCCCGGCGGATGATTCAAACCCCTAAAAACCACAGATCACCAAGTTTAAACGATCCGGCGCAATTTCCACAACTAGCTTTTTCCCCGGCCCCCGGGTTTGCCTAAATACGACTTGTTTCTTTGTTCTCTGTCGACTAACAAAAACCGGGAAAGGGACAGAACTGTTCTTATTTTTTGGACCTGTGAGTTAAACGCGTGCGGCAATTGTTTGGGAATAGAAGAAGCCCAAGATAAAAGGTGAACCGACCCCAAATTTGACGGGAATCTGTTTAACCCCAAAGAAAACCCCCCCCCCCCCTTCCCCCCCCACCCTTCTCCCTTTATTGAACGTTTTGAAATTAAAAAAAAACGCGTCCCTCCCAAAAGGGTGACCCCCCATCTGTGGGGGATTCCCCGGGGTTGAAAAAAAACATGTTTCCCACCCAAATAAGAAAAAGTAAATTTAAAGGAGGGGGATTAAAAGGGGGGGAATGTGGGGGGGGAAAAAATTTGGGGGGGGGGCCCCCTCCCGGGACAAAGGGGGGGGGGAGGGGGGGGGGGGGGGGGGGGGCCAAATGGGGGGGGGGGGGGAAGGGGGGGGGGGATTCCTTTTTTTAAAAAACGTGACCCAGAAGAATTAAAAGTGGGGACCCCCAAAAAAAGGAAACCCCAAAGGAAAAAATTAAACCCCAAAAATTCATTTCAGCGTTTGAGATTAGCAAAATAGGCCAGCCCCGAACTTTACAAAAAGCCTTAAAATTATTACGGGCCCCCCAAGGGGGAAACAAAAAACAAAAGGGAAAAGGGCAAACCAACAAACAAACTTTCAACCTCCTCTCCTTCCCACCTCTCTCTCTCTCTCCTCTCTCCTTTCTCCCCCCTTTCTCTCCCCAATCCTCCCTCCTCCCCTTTTCTCTTCTTTCTCCTCCTCATCTCTCTCTCTCTCCCTTCTGAAATGCCCTTTTCCACCCGTTTTCGTCTCTCTCCCCCTTTTTCTGTCCTTTTCTCCCCCCTCTTTTTCAATCTCTCTCTTCCTCTGTCTTCTTCCCCCCTCTCTCGCTCTCTCTCTTCTCCTTTTCTCTCCTCCCCCTTTTCCTTTTCCCCCTCCCCCCCCAATTTTTTTTTTCCCATATTTAAAAAACCTTCTCCACTAAAAGGGAAAGCATTCTGAAGTGAAAAGGGCCAAAGTAAAAACAAAGCCCAAAAACCATAAAATTTCCACTATTTTCCCAAAAACACATCCCCAACCCCAACGCAAATCCCCCCCCCAAAACCTTAATAAGGGGTTTATGAAAAAACCAGGTGTAACGCAGACTCCATCCTTTCCCCCACCCATGTAACCCGCTGACCCAAAGCCGCCTTCTGTAAAATGTCTGTGATGTGCATGGAATTCTGTTCCCTTTCATAGCAAATGCCTCCACGCCCGTTTCTGTTTAAACCCCATTTTTCAGGGGTTTTACTTCATGTCTTTTCATCCCCAAATTTTGCATATTAACACTTGTAAAAAAAAAAAAAACCCAAAAAAAAAACAACAACATCACACAAAAACGTATCTAGAATTTAGCAAACCAAAAAATCTGAATGAATATTTTTAAAACCCGAAACCCCATTTTCAAAAACAAATTTTTGATCTTTGCAAAAAATTTTGCAACCTTAAATTGCAAAAAACCCAAAGGGGAAATTTTCCAACAACAAAAAGAGCCCATATAAGAATTTTGGGAACTTTATCAAAGTTATTCCATCTGAATCCCCTTTTTCCCCGATAGAGGGGGGGGTTTAAACCTGACCTTCAAAAAAAAAGATGCCCGCACAAAAATGTTTTGTCTGCAGAAAACAAGTAAAAAACCATGAGAAAAAATTTATTTTTCCAAGTTTTCACCCCTTAAAATTTTTAATTTAATCAAACAATACCCCTTTAAAAAGGGCAAAAAGGTAAAAAAACCATTTTTTTGACTAAAATTCTGTTTATGTATATATTTTTTTTTTTTTTTTTCCCGTTTACCCCCCCAACAAACCCCCACCGTTTCTTTATTTAAAAGAATTTTAAGCTTTTTACTACTGTTTTGACTCCGGGGACAGAAAACTGGAAGGGAAATTGTGGATAACGTGGGAAAAGCGCTCCCCACAACTGTTTTTTACATTACACATCTGGTACGTTGTCCGGGGTTGGGTCTGGGGGGAAAAATTTGGGACATATGCCCATTAAAAAATTTTTGATTTATTCTTTTTCCCGAAGATGATACCAAAATTCCTTTTCGGGTTTGGGTTAAAAAAAAATTTTAAATTTTATTGTAAAAGGGCCTCCCTTTTTGGGTTATACTCATTCTTAATTTTGTTTCATTATTCTTGAATTATTTTTTTTTTTTTTGGTAAATATTTTTTTCATCAACAATTGATAGGGGTGAATTCATTTACTCCTCCACCTTTTTTTTTGTGGCGTGGAAGTTTTCCTCTCTCCCTCTTTTCTTTTCTCTCCTCCTCCTCTCTCCCCTCTCCTCTCATGCCCTCCTTCCTCCTCCCCCCTCTCTCTACCCCTCTCTCTCCTCTCACCCCCCTCTCCTTCCCCCCCCGGGCCCCACCCTCCTCTCTCCCCCTCTCTCTCCCCACTCTCCCCTCTACCCAAATAAAACACACTTTTTTTTGTTTTTAGAAAAAGAGAAAAGAGAGAGAAAGAGAAAGAAAGAGAGAGAGAGAAAAAGAAGAGAGAGAAAAGAGATTGAGAAAGAGAGAGAGGGGGGGGAGAGACAAAATTAAAAGAGAGAGGGGGGGAGAGAGAGAAAGAAAAGAGGACGGAGAGAGAAAAAGGAGAGAGAGAGAAGAGAGAGAGGAGAAAGAGGGGAGAGAGAAAAGAGACAGAGACAGGGGACAAGAAAACGAGAAAAAGGGGGGGGGGAGGGGGAGGACAAAAATAGATTAGGGGAGAGAGAGGGAGAAGAGCGAGCGAGTAAAACAAGAAATATAAAAATATAAAAATTAAGGTAGAGAGAGAGGAGAGAGAAAAGAGAAGAGGGGAGAGAGGAGAAGAGAAAAGGGGACAGAGAGAGAGAGAGAGAGAGAGAGAGAAGAGAGAGGGGAGAGAAGAAAAGAGGGTGAGAACACAAAAGAGAGCCACAAAAGGGGACGAGGGGGAGAGACAGAGAGGGAAAGAAGAAGAGGGAGGGGAGAGAGTTCCTTTAAAGAAACGGGGGCCCTTCCTGTTCGTCTACCCCTTTGGGCCCAAATTTTAAAATTAAAAACACAACTGTAAATCTTTTTTTTAATAAAACTAAGAAAAAGGGAGGGGGGGGGGGGGGGGGGGTTTTTTTTTTTTTTTTTTCTTTTCTCCCCCCCCCCCCCCGTTTTTTGTTTTTTTGCCCCCCAAATTTCCCTTGCCTTTTTTATTTTTTACTCTCTCTCCCCCCCCCCCCCCAACCAAACCCCCTCCAAACCTTCAAATCCTGCCCACCTTGTGGGAAAAACCCCCCAGAGGACCGGGGGGCCCCCCCGGTGGGGCGGGTTTTCTTTCTTTTCTTTCCCCCCTTCCCCCCCATTTTTTGGAAAAGGTTTTTTTTTTTTTTTTTTTTTTTTTTGAGCCCCCATTTTTAACTCCCCCCCCTTTAACCCTTTCCCCCCCCCCGTTCCCCCCCCCTTTTTTTTTGGCCCCCCCCCCCCCGCCCCCCCGTTTTTTTTGGGGGGGGGCCCTTTTTTTAAAGATCTCTCTCTTTCTCTCTTCCCCTCTTTCCTCCCCCTCTCCCCCCCCCCCCGCCCCTCCCCCCCACCCCCCTCTCCCCCCCACCTTTTTCCTTTTCCTTCTCTTCTCCCCCTCTCCCCTTTTTCCCTTCCCTTCCCCTTTTTCCCCCCCTCTCCCCTCTTTTCCCCCTTCTCCCTCCCCCCTTCTCCCCCCCTCCTCTCCCTCCTCCCTTTCCTTCTTCCCCCTCTCCCCCCGTTTTCTCTCCCCCCCCCCACTTTCTTCTCCCTCCCTCCCCCCTCCCCCCCCTCCCCCCCTCCTCCTCCCCCTCCCCTTCAAATCTCCCCCCCCTTTTCCCTCCCCCCTCCTCCTCCCCCCCCTCTCGCCTCCCCCCCTTCCCCCCCCCCCCCCATTTCTCCCTTCCCCTCCCCCTTCCCCTTTTATCTCTCTTTTTCCCCCACTCCCCCCCCCCCCCCGTTTTTTTTTTTTTGCTTCCTCCCCCTTTTCCCTCTCTTCTTCTTTCTCCTTCCTCTTTTTTTTTTTTTTTGGATTTTTTTTTTTTTTTTGATGCCTCTAAAAATTGGAAAAAAAAGTAAAAAAGAAAAAAAAAAACTGGGCCAAAAGTAAAGAAAGCCCCTTTTCAGAACATTTTTGGGGAATATGGGATAAACCCCGGGTTAAAGGAAAGAGCAACATTTCATCACGAAAATTTGAAGACAAGCTTTTTTTGTTCTTTAAATTAAAACAAAATTTGGGAACTCAAAAGGAAATTAAAAAAAAAATATCACTGGTTTTTTTCCTCTTTTAAAAAACAAATTGTTTTTTTTTTCATTTCTAAAAACAATGTCTAAAACAAAAAATTCACAGAAAAATTTTTTGGGAAAAAAACAACAAAAAATTTTTTTAAATTCCCCCCGTACAAAAAAATTTTAGGGGTTTGGAGAATTTTAAAAGGTTTTTAAAAAGAATGGGGGGGAACAATAGTTTTTGGTTTTTTTTTTTATTTTTTTTTTTTTTTTGTGAAAAAAAAAACCCCAAAAAGAATTTTTTCTGTTTTCCCAAATTTGGGTTAAAAAAAACACCAAATTACCTTGTTTTAAAAAACAAAAAAAGAAAAAAACTTGTTCCAAAAAGGTTTCCACTTTTTTTTTTAACCTTGCTTTATTTAATTAAAGGGGTGGGGGAAAAAAACAATTTTTTTTTGATTTTTTTCCCAAGGGTGCAGTTTAAAAAAATTTTTCGGCCCCCTAAGCCCCAAAATTTCCCCCCCCCCCCCGGTTTTTTTTTTGCCCCCCCCCGTTTTGGCCCCCTATTTTACCCCCCCACCCCCCCCCCCCCGTTTTTTTTTTTTTTGTTTTTGGGAACCCCCCTTTTTTTTTTAATTAAAATTTAAACCCCCCAGGCCCCCCCCCCCCCCCCCCCCCCCCCCCCCGAAATTTCCCCCATTTTTTTTTGCCCCCCCCCCCCCCCCAACCCCCCAATTAAACCCCCCCCCCCCCAGATTTTTTTTCTCAAAATCTTTTTCTGGAGTTTATCTTCCCCCCCCCCTTGGGAAAAGATTCAAAAACCCATTCTTTTTATTATTCTCTTCCCCCTTTTTAAACCTTTTGGTTTGGGGAAAATCTTTTTTTTTTAAAAAAAATTTAAAAAAACCCCCTTCCCCCCTCCCCCCCCCCCCCCCCTTTTTTTCAAAAAAACCCCCCGGGAAATTGAAAATTGAAAAAAAAATCCCCAAATAGTAAAGGGGATCCTTTTAAAAACCCCAAACCAGGAAAAAAAAACCCCAAGACAAAACTAAAGGGGGAAAAACAGCACCGCCCCCCCCCCCCCCCCCCCCACCCACAAAAACCCAAAGACAAAAAATTTCCCAAATTAAAACCCCAACACAACACAAAGACAAAAAACCCCCCACAACCACAAAAAGGAAAAAAACCCCACACCAAAACATCCCACAAACACACCCACACCAAACAAAAAACACCCAAAACCCCCACCCCAAAAACCACACAAAACAAAACACACACAACACACACACACCCCATACAAATAAACAAAACCCCAAACCACACAAACAACACGGCACGCACGCACGCGCGCTAAAACCGCGCAAAACCAAAACCAAACAAACCCCGCAAAAAAAACACAAAAACCACCCCTCATTTCTTTCTCAAGAGAGAGAGGGAAGAGAGAGAAGAGGAGAGAAAGGGGAGAAGAGAAAAGAGAGAGAAGAGAGAGAAGATTGAGTTCCAATAGCAGTAAAAACCTTTCCTTTTTTTTTTTCTGACTCTCAGGGCCAAAATTTGATGAAGAAAAAAAGGGTTAAATAAATTTTTAAAATATAAATTTTTTTTAAAAAAGTGGGGCCCAAGGGTTCTTAAACATTTCCTCCACACTTCCCCCCCCCCCCTCCCCCCCCCCCCCCCCCCCCCCCCCCCCAATAAAATTTTTAAAAACCAAATATAAAATTGATGGACCCGTTTTTTTTTCTTTCCCCTCGGGCATCCGTTTATCTCCCCCATAGCTTGATGAAAAAATGCCGCAGGAGCCTGTTTACTAGAGAACTCTCACCCAACAACTCGGGGGCTTACATTTCCCCCTAGTGTTTGGGGCCCACTGCAAAAAAATTTAAATCATGAATGAATGTTTTTAAGAAAAATGGCAGGACTTGTGAAAAATTTTAAATAGGAAAAGAGATTGAGGTGTGTTTAAAAAATTTGGGGACACCATTTTAAAATTTTTTTTTGCTGAATTTTGCTTTTACACGGGGAAAAATTTCAAGAACAAAGATGGGCTCGTGCAAAAATTAAAGGGCTTTGGGGCCCTGGTTTTTTTTCCCCCAAACTGGGAAACTTACCCAAATTTCATTTTAAATTTTGCGTCCAAACTCACGGGCACGCATGAATCATTTCGCTGTGGGGGGAAAATAATTTGCACGGGCAGACTGCGAGCTAGGAGGCAGGGGGTTTTCGTTCAAATCAAAGTCGTTTTTTAAATTTTTGAAATGACATTTTTTGTTTCAAACCACCCTTTAACCCCGATTTAAAAAAGGGGGAAAAAAAATAAAGTTTGGGAAACCACGTAGTCCAGTTTGATCTTCGAAGGGGAAAACCCTCGGGTAAACTTTGCCGGAATTGCCCTCCCAACCTGCAATGTCGAAACCCCAAAACCTCCGCCCGGGGCCCATTGCGGTTTGAAAAATGAAAAACAAGCGTAAAAAGGGTCCTGCATTTTGGACCTTTACAAAATGGAACTTTAAAAGCATCATCTTCGCCCATCCCCCCTTCCTCAATTTACCCCCCCCTGAAATTGTCCAAATGCAAGAAACCCTTTAAAAGCCCTCTTGGGAAAACCCTTAGTTATGATTTCCTTCCCACCCTTTCTATTTGCTTTAAGTTTTGGGTTTTAAAAGTCGTAAACATGGAAATGTCCCCGGGTTTTTTTACAGGGGGGGGTTTACCTGTCTTGGGTAGAGAAATGTTCCCTGGCACAAGCGTTGGACAAAAAGGGGTTCAGTTTCCCAAAAAAAGGGGGGTTTGGGGAAACATTTTGGTCCAAATTTTTTTTTAGGGAATCGAATGGGCACCATTCGGGAAAAATGCAGCAGTGCCCCGGGTTTCTCCCTTGGGTTGGGGCCCTGCTTCGTGACAACTTAAAAAATTCATTTTTCCTGTCGACGTGAGGGGCCACAGAAAAAAACCCTTTGGATGATTTTGAAAAGGGGAAAGAACAAAAAAAAAATGTTGAATTAAAGCAGGGGGTTTGGGGAAAAAAAACTGAAAGGGGAAAGAAGGGGGTTTGAGTGTGTGGTGTGGGGGTGGGTGTGTGGTGTTGTGTGTGGTGTGTGTTTTGTGTTTTGGTGTTTGTGTGTTTTGTGTGTGGTGGGGTGTGGTTGGGTGCGTGTTTTTTTGGGTGATGTGGGGTTTGGTGTGGGTGTTTTGGGTGTGTTTTTTGTTTTTGGGTTGTGTGTGTGAGAGTGTTGGGTTTTGTGTGTGTGTGTGTGTGTGTTTGTGTGAGAAACATTTTACGTAAAAACCAAAGAACAAAAATTCAAAAAAAATTTAAACAAAAAAAACGGGAAAAACCCAAAATACAAATATAAATTTAAACATGTTTGGGGTTTCATTATTTTTGACCTCGGGCCCCCCTTAAAATTTAAAATAATTAAAAAAATTTTTTTAAAATTTTGGGCCCAATTACGGTCTTTGCTGATAGGGGGAAAAACCCCTCCCCGCCTTTCTGTCAGCTGCCCGTCCCACACACAAAAAAACCACACACAACACACAACAACAACACACACAACCCCCAACACACAAACACACACACCACACAAAACACCCGGCACGCACGCACGCACGGCACGAAACGCACGCACATACACACACTCTTTCCACACACATACAAAACCCCAAACCCCAAAAAAAACACCCCAAAAACACGAACACCCCCGCACGCCCCAACCCCCCAAAATAACCCAAAAAACCCAATAAAAACAACCCCCCAAAACAAACAAAAAACCCACACAAACACCCCCAACAAACACACACACCAACCAACACACACACACACACAACACACAAAACACACACACACACACACACACAACTCATTTTTAATTTCCCACTCAAGCAGTTAAAAACGCTAAAAACGGGCCCTTGATTGCGTTTTTTTGTTTAAAAATCTCATTAAAAAAAAATTTTTACTAACTTTTTTTTTCCATTTTTTTTTTTTCCCCTTTTTTGGTTTTTGTTTTTTCTTTTTTTCTTTTTCTTTCTTTTTTCCAGTTCCCCAAGTTTTTTTTTGTTTTTGCCCTTTTTGTTTTTTTTTGTCTTTTTTCTGTCTGTCCTGTCTTGTCCTCTCTCTCTCCCCTCTCTCTCTCTTTTTTTTACTTCCCCCCCCGTTTCTCTCCCCCTTTTTCTTTTCCTCTCGTTCCTCTCTCTCCCCTCTCCCCTCCCCTCTCCTCCTCTTTTTTTGTCCGGGCACCTCGGTTTTTTGCCAATTTTCTGAAGTGAATTCTCTTTTCCCCTTTTCCTTTCCCGGGCATTTTGGGAAAAAATTTTTTAAGGACGAGAAGATTCCCAACGCGCGCTTACTTTTTAATAGACCAGAGCTTTCTTGAAAAAAGAATTTTTTAAACCCGGTTATGAACAAATAGCCGAAACACCTTTGTTCTACCCCCACCTTTTTTGCACCCTTCTCCCCCACTTGACTCTCGAAAAACCTTCCTGCCCCAAGCTGTCACCGCAAAATTCCGTGCACGGGCCTTGTTCGATCAACCCCCTTTGCGAAACTAAAAAATCACCTCACCCCCGGGCCCCCCCTCCTCTTTTTTTCCCCGCCCCCCCCCCCACCCCCCCCCGCCCCTTCCCCACCCTTCCCCAAACCCCCCCCCCCCCCCCCCCCCCCCCCCCCCCAACCCCCCCTTCCCCCACACCTTTTAAACCCCCAAAAGATGCCCTGAAGTGGTTTTTCCCGGTCAACTCCTCGACGGAGGGAAAACACAAAAACTTGTAATTTGGGTTTGTTGGCATTTTTTAAAAAAAGCAGAGTTTTTTTTTAAAAAAAGGGTCAATAAATTTATGGTTTTTCACGGGAGGATTTGGGGGAAGAGAGGTCCCTTTTTTTTTTTTTGGGTTTTGGGGGTGGGAGGGGGGGTTGGGGGGGGATTGGGGGTTTAGAATAAAAGAAGCGAAGTTGGAGTATTCCAAGGATGGGAACCCTTTAAAAACAAAAACATTTACATAGAAAAATTATGTGATGACTAGACCCCCGTAAAAACCTTTTAGAGGGAAAAGCGTGAACTTATAAGTTTTTCCCCGGGTTCCTTTTTGTAAACCCGGGGAAAACGAGTAACTGGAGTTTGGGGCTTTTTTCACATTTTTTTTGGCGATTTTTTTTTTTGGTTTTGGTCTTTAAACCAACGTCCCCCCCCCCACGCTTCCCTTCCTTCTGCCTCTGCCCTGTTCCTGTCCTGCCCTTTTGCCCCTGCCCTTGCCCCTTTTTTGCCCGCCCCCGTCTTTCTCTCCCCCTTCTTTTTTCCTCCCCCTCCCCCCCCCTCTCCTCTCTCTTTTCCCCCCTTTTCCCTCCAAAATAAAATTTTTTTTGGGGAGGAACTTAGGGGGGGGCAGGGGGGGGTTTTTATAAAACCCTTTTTAAGAGGCGAGCGTTAGGGTTTTGCTAAAAAAAATTTTGAACCAGGCCAATATTACAGGGACATGGATATCCTGTATGGTATTAATATAGGGGTCAGTAAAATTAGTTTATTTTGTGGGGGAAAAAACCCTTTAGAACTTTTAATTTGGTTTTTTTTCCCCCAAACACAAAAATTTGGTTTTTAATTTTGAAAATATGAGTTTTTAAACCCCCCTTTAAAAGGGTTCCTATTTTTAAAAAAAAAAATTTAATTTTTTTTCAAAAAAATTTTTTCCCCCCCCCCCCCCCCGCCCCAAAAAGTCCGCCCCCACCCTTTTTCCCAAAAAACCCCCCCCCCCCCCCCAAAAACCCCACCCCCCCCAAAAGCCCCCCCCCCCCCCTCCCCCCCGGGGCATTTTTTCCCCCAAACTCCCCCCCACCCCCCCCCCAAACCCCAAACAAAACCAAACCACACCCCCCCAACAAAACCCCCCACCCCCCCCGTTAAACCCCAAAAAAAAACCCCCCAAAAAAAACCCCACAAAAAATTCCGAAATTTAAATTTTAACTCCCCCCAAAAACCCCCTTTTTTCGTCCCCCAACATATTAAGATTTGCCCCAATTAATCCCAATTGGGTTGGTTTTAATGAAAAACCCCCTTTGAAAAGTTTTTGGCCTCAACTGCTCTCTCCTCTCTCTCTATCTCTCTCTCAAATAAAATTATTTGAGGAACTTATGCATGTATTTATATAAAGCCTTTAAGAGGCGAGCTGTTATGTTTGCTAACAAATATATTGACACGCCAATATTACATGGACATGGATATCCTAGTATGGTATTAATATATGGGTCAGTAGATTAGACTTCATGCACATGTGTAGTAGATTGTAATTCATCCATTTGAGTATCATTTTATTGCTGCTTTTTTCCCCCCATACATTCTAGTAAAACTTTGTGTTGATGTTGTCATTTTTATCATGCTGAGTTTTGAATGTAATCCCCCTTCAGAAGGGGCTGTGGCCTATCTGAATAAATAAATTTCATTTCATTTCATTTCATTTCATTTCATCTCTCTCTCTCTCTCTCTCCTCTCTCTCTCTCTCTCTCTCTCTCCTCTCTCTCCTCTCCCCTCTCTCTCTCTCTCTCCCCTCTCTCTCTCTCTCTCTCTGTGTGTATGCATGCTCACTCATGCCCCCCCCCCCCCCCTCTCTCTCTCTCTGTTTGTTTTGTGTCAGGGGGGTGGTGATTTTGGCGCGCACGCACACACACACACACACACACACACACACACACACACACACACACACACACACACACACACACACACATACACGCAGATAGAAACACCTCTCTCTCATCACACCTACCCGGTCTCTTACAAACTAAATACCCCGTCCACATATCAAGCCCCATCATCAAAAGTTCCTGAAGTACAAATCTCTTGAATCTTCATCAGCACCAAAACACCCGACGTATCTTTCTGTGCACCCCTTACCTATTCATTGACCCTTGCCCAACGTGTCTGCCACTACGTGTAAACAGGTGTGCGTTTCTCCACCCTTGACACCGCGATAATCTGCCCATCTGTTGCAAGCTTTGCGACTCGAGGCGTGCTCTTCCTGGACAGCTAGTTGTAAACAGCCTCCATCCTGTGTCTCGTTGGACTGGGACGTGGAGCTCTAACTACACTGGTGGCGTACAAATCAATATGCCCCCGTCTCATTGTGCCCTTGTCTCATTGTGCCCCAATGTCATCTCATTGTGCCCCCGTCTCGTTGTGCCCCCGTCTCATTGTGCCCACGTCATTCAGGGGAAAGAAGAACACATATAAATTAAGCAGTAACCGTCTGTTTCGACAAAATTCTCACATAAATCAATATATGTGGGGGAAATGACACAAACCCGTCCTTTTCCTACTTATTCTTCTCACCATCATTTTCCTTTTCTTTAGTAACATTTCATATTTTCGTTAAAATTAGGCTACATACATGTGTTCATTAGGACAGAGAGAGATAGTATCCACATAGACGGGGGCACAATGAGACGGGTTGCACAATGAGACGGGGCACAATGAGACGGGTTGCACATTTTGGGGGCACAATGAGACGGGGCACAATGAGACGGGTTGCACAATGAGACGGGGGCACAATGAGACGGGTTGCACATTTTGGGGGCACAATGAGACGGGTTGCACATTTTGGGGGCACAATGAGACTAGGGCACAATGAGACGGGTTGCACAATGAGACGGGGGCACAATGAGACGGGTTGCACATTTTGGGGGCACAATGAGACGGGGGCACAATGAGACGGTTGCACAATGAGACGGGGGCACAATGAGACGGGATGCACAATGAGACGGGGGCACAATGAGACGGGTTGCACATTTTGGGGGCACAATGAGACGGGGGCACAATGAGACGGGTTGCACATTTTGGGGGCACAATGAGACGGGTTGCACAATGAGACGGGGGCACAATGAGACGGGTTGCACAATGAGACGGGGCACAATGAGACGGGTTGCACATTTTGGGGGCACAATGAGACGGGGGCACAATGAGACGGGTTGCACATTTTGGGGGCACAATGAGACGGAGGAACAATGAGATGGGGGCACAATGAGACGGGTTGCACATTTTGGGGGCACAATGAGACGGGTTGCACATTTTGGGGGCACAATGAGACGGGGCACAATGAGACGGGTTGCACATTTTGGGGGCACAATGAGACGGGGGCACAATGAGACGGGGGCACAATGAGACGGGTTGCACATTTTGGGGGCACAATGAGACGGGGCCACAATGAGACGGGTTGCACATTTTGGGGGCACAATGAGACGGGGGCACAATGAGACGGGTTGCACATTTTGGGGGCACAATGAGACGGGGGCACAATGAGACGGGGGCACAATGAGACGGGTTGCACATTTTGGGGGCACAATGAGACGGGGCACAATGAGACGGGTTGCACATTTTGGGGGCACAATGAGACGGGGGCACAATGAGACGGGTTGCACATTTTGGGGGCACAATGAGACGGGGCACAATGAGATGGGGGCAGATTGACATGAACCCCACTGGTGACCTAAGTAGGGATGGATAGTGAGGTGCTGTTTTGTGAATGGGTGGAGTAATGCCAGTGACAATGTTGTTCCACCTTTCCACGATAGGGCTGGTTGGTAGAATGGTAGTTTTAAAGAGAGAGAGAGAGAGAGAGAGAGAGAGAGAGAGAGAGAGAGAGAGAGAGAGAGAGAGAGTGAGAGAGAGAGAGAGAGAGAGAGAGAGAGAGAGAGAGATAGAGAGAGAGAGAGAGAGAGAGAGAGTTTATCATGATTTCAATACATTTCCTAGTAAGGTGTTTCCTTGTCAGGAATGTAAAAAAAAATGTTTTCTTTCATCATATCATGATTTTTGATTTACTTGCTATGTGTGCACGCGTGCGTGTGTGCGCGTGCATGCGTGTGCGTGCGTGCATGTGGCGTGCGTTTGTGCGTGCGTGTGTGCGTGCGTGTGTGCGTGCGAGCGCGCGTGCGCGCGCGTGTTGTGTGTGTGTG
>JAFLJL010000163.1:0-27500 GCA_018398815.1 Conus ventricosus | reverse complement strand
GGCACGGCAACGCCCAAAAAATAAATAAAAGGGGGGGAGAAGGGGTTTTCCCAAAGGGTGAGGGGGGGGGGTTAAAGGGGGCGTATTCTTTTTCAGGTTGCCCGCGCGCCAGGTCGTCAGCGAAGGGTTCTAGACTTTTACGTGTCACTCCCACTTTGGGGACCGCTACGGCGCAAGACCGGGGGTTGTATTGTTCTAAAGTTTGTATTAGACTGTTAAAATTTTTAACTACAGATTCAGTTTTTAGGGGGCAAGCTGATCGTGTATTAAGATGTTTTATCCTTTTCTACTTTTCAAATTTCTAACCAGTTATTTTCCTTTTAAACTTTTTTGCCCTTATGCAACGAATGGCGATTTTCAAAATTTTTGGGCCCAAAATTTAGAGGGGGGCCTGGGGAGCCCTTTAGTAATCTATATTTAGGAGGGGAGTAGTGCGTAGCCAGCACTATTTCTTTTTAAAAAAATGCTTTCAAAAACAAGGGGGGGTTTTACAAAACACTGGCGATTCCCAAGGGGGAGAAAAAGAAAAGTGGTATAAACTTTTTTTGTCCCAAGAAAGGGAAAGTAAAAAAAAACTCTTTTTTTGGGAGCAATCTGGGGTTTTAAGTTAGCCTTGCTAAATGCCTATAAATTTGCCGTTCATGCTTTTTGAACCCCTTATTTTTTGGCAAGAGGACCTGCAGTAAAATTGGGCCTTGCGCTGCTACTATAAATAACCGTTAAAAGCGGTGAACGCCTATTTTTAGTAGAAAGAGGGCGGGCGGTAAAATCCTTTTTGCTTTAAAAAAACCGTTCATGCGGGGGGAAACGCCTTTTTATAGTAGAAAAGGGGGGCGCGGAAAAACCCTTTTTTGCTATAAAAAAACCCGGGTTCTTGCGGTAACGCCATTTATAGAAACAAGGGGGGCTACGGAAAAATCCGCCTTGCTAAAAATGCCGTTCTTGTGTGAACCCCCTTAAATTTTAGGGGAAAGGAAGGGGTTTGCGGAAAAAATTCCGCCTTTGCTATAAAAACCCCTTAAAATGCGGGAAGGGCCAAATTTTATAGTAGCAAGGGGGTAGGGAAAACGGCCTATACTTGCTATGTGGGGACACAAAGGGAGGTAACCCCTCCCCCAACCCCCCCCCACACGCACGAACGTCTCCCCACCCCCCCCCCCCACCCACCACGCCCCCCCACCCCCACCCCACGCACCCACTTAAGTCATCCTCAAGTCATTCCCCCGTCTTCCTCAAGTCTTTCAAAAGGTCACCCTCAAGCCCTTTTACAATTTATCCTAAAAGTCATTCACAAGTCACCCCTTTAATTTTTTTCACAAGTTTTACTTAAGTCACCCTAAAGTCTTTCCCACAATTAAACCTAAAAGTTTTCACAATTAAACCTAAAGGGCATTTACAAGTTCTTACTTAAGTCATCTTTAATCCCCCCAAGCCCATCCAAGTTCTTCCCCAAGTTAACCTAAATCTTAAACAAAGTAAACCCAAAAAACAAACCAAGTTCTTTTTTTTAAGTATCTTAAAATTAAAAAAAAAAATACATGAATGTTTTTTCTTAAAAGTAAATGTCTAAAGATGACACACACGCCTCAAAAAACGCGCCCACGTTGAGGAGGGTCTTGCTCACGTTCTCTGCATAGATTTTAAAGGGAAGGGTTTTTCCCATCCGAACCCAAACCGCATTGTTTAAACAATTGGGTCTAGGGAAAATTTGTCTTTTTTTTAAAACCCCAAAGTCTTTTTATTGATTTCATCTTTTTATTTTTACGCCATGACCCTTATTTTTAAAAAAAAATTTTTTAAAATTAATTTTTAAAATTTTTTTTCCTTTAAAAAGGATCAAAATGATCCCTTTGTTATTGGCGGTTTTGGCGTGCAGTTGTCTTTTTCTGTTTTTAAAAGGGTTTCAGGTTTTTTTAACTTTTTTCGTTTCTGTTCCCAAATTGTGTATATATTTTATAGCCAAAATTAACTCCCCCCAAACAGCAGAAAGGGCCCCTAAAAATGGCAACAGTTTTAAGTTCAATTTTCCAAAAGATTTTGGGGGCCTTAAAACATTTGGATTTTTTTATAGCGGCCCTTTGGGAACCCACTTGTTCGGGGTTGGGGCGTGTTATTTTTTCCCATGAGGAGTCATATTCGTAACATTAATTTTTTTGTCTGTTCCACTCTGCAAATTTTTTTTCCCTTTGTTTCCCACCCCCAGGTTTTTTAAATTTGGCCCTTAAACCTGATTCAGCGTTTTTGCTGATTTTCTGGTTTGGGGTTACTTTCCCCCACCGGGTTCATGTTTTCGGGTTTCCTGCTGTTTTTCCCCAGATCGTTCATTTTGAAGGGAAAAAAAAATCTATAGGGAATTAAAAAGTTTTTTAAACCCCCTTTTTTTAAATTGGCAAATAAAAATTTTCCCAAAAATCTATAGAATAGATCACACCCTGGAACCCCTAAGGGTTTTATTTTTAAAAACTGGATTTTTGCTTTAAAATCAATACTAAGATTTTGGTTCAAATAAAGGGGGAGCTTTTTCTCTGACGGGTTTAGGTAAAACAAAGAACCTTTTTGCCCCACATTTTTCACCATTCTAAAACCCCAGCTGCGTTTTATCCCTTTTTTTATGTATTTTATAATGCCCTTGGGGGCGACATCTTTTTGAATCGGGTTTCAATGTAAAATTCAGTTCCGAGGAACTGTTTTGTTTTTCCACATGTTTGCAAAAAATTTCACCCTTTCCCCTTTTTTGGGGCAAAATACTTGATCATAAAATTGGTCATTCATAAGTTCGGGGCCGGGGTTGGGCCCCCTTTGGGTAGCTGTTTGTTTAAATCACGTTCATTTTTTTTTTAATAATTTTTTATTTTTTTAAAAAAAATTTTGGCACCAAAAAAAACTGTTGCAAACCCTTGGGTTACCATTTGCGGGTTTTTGGGAGGCCTAAGTGTAGGAAATAAATGTTTGGGTTTTAAAAGCCTTTTTAAGAATTAAACCAGAAATTGGGGGAAAAATTGATTTTGGGAGATTCAGCAAAGCTGATTGCTATAAATTGCGCTTGGGTTTTGCAAACAAAAGATTTTTATTTTAAAAAGGAAAATTTTTCCCGACTTTTTTAAAATGAAAAAAAAAAAATCATTTTTTTAAAAAATTGGCTTCACTCCCCAAATAATAAAAGGCGGCGCTGTGGTAAATTTGGGGTTTGTTTTTTAGCGGAAGAAATTTTCGCATTTAGAAAACGGGGGGAAGGACGGCGAGAGAAAAAAAACCATAACAAAAGCTATGGAGCAATAGCGCTGCAAAAGACCCCATGAAAGGAGAGACGAGCAGTTAGATTTTTTTAAAATTAAAACCACTGAAAAGACAGGGGAAATGCGCTTACACTTTTAAAAAAATGTTTTTCAAAGAAATAAAACAATATTTTTCTAGTAACAGGGAAAACCAATCGAGACTTTGCCCCCCCCAAAAAATTCAGGGCTTTTATCAACCATCAAAAAAACAAAAGATGCAAAAAATGGGGGTTTAATTGTCGGGGGTTATGCCGTGTGTATTTTTTTGGGCACATAATATTGGCGGGAAAAAAAAATGAACAAAATCTATATTCCCCCAAAAGGATATTGGAAGGGCATCACAGCAATAAAAAAGTTTAAGCCAAGCGGCGGGTTTGTCAGTAAAACAAACAAAAAAAGGGAAATTGGTTATCTAACAAGCGATTTGGAAAATTTAAAATTTCCCGGCCCTAGCAAATTTACAGGGGGAACCGATTTTTGGAACACAATACCGAACGACACCCAAAAAAAGGGATCTTTATAATTTTACCCCTGATGGGAATTTTAGGAAAAAGATTTAAGTACGCATCACAGTCATTGAAAAGGGCTTCAAGATAAAAGATGCGGAGCCATTAACCAAAAGGGAATGCTTCTGCTGTTGTTTGTTGCCATAAAAAACTGATATATAAAACGGGGCCCCCTTTTAAATTATCCTCGCATGTTTTAAAGGGCGTTTGATGGAAAAAAATTTTAAAAGGGCCAAAGGGAAAATTCAATTATTTTTTAAAAACAAAGAGTTCCCTTTTAGGGGCATTCCGGGAGTTCACGCCACAGGCTTTATTGAAAACTTTAAAAAACAGTTAGCCGAAAGATTTTCCCCCCTACCATATCACAAGAGCTTTTTGAAAATTCCCCCAACACAGAATGGGTTGGGAAACTGCCCTCATTTTTCGGCGAAATGAAAAATGAAAAAAAAAGGGCTAAAACCGAAACGGGCAATAAAAAAAAAAAAATTAAATTTTGTGAAGCTCCATTTAACCCCCGCAAACAATTCCCTTTTGGGTTTTAAATTTAAGGTACCAAAAATTTTCCGGGGGAACCAGGGGATACTGAAACCCGGGGCAACCAAACCATTTGGAGTGTTGATCCTTTGAAAAAAAAAGTTGGTAAAAGGGAATCCCCCCGGAAAAATTTACGGGGAAACTGACACAACAAAAAAAAGCTCCTAAAAGATCTTTTGGTAAAAAAAAAACTCAGAAAATTTCCGCCCAACACATTTCCCGTTTTAAATTTAAATTTACGTAAACATTTTTTTGGGTTTTAAAATTTAAAGGCCAGAAAGAAGAGGGAAAAAAAGAAGGGGAAAGGGAAAGGGGGAAGGGGCCCTTAAAAATTTTGGGAACTTTTTCAGGCGGAAATGTTTTTAAAGGAAAAAATTTGGGAGGTTTAAAACAATGAAACCCAAAATCACCAAATAACCCCCTCCCACTCAAACCCCCAAAAATTTGGGGAAAAAAGAAAAACGGGGAAACAATTAAAAAAAAATTCGAACTCGTCAAGCAAACATGAAAAAAAGTTTTAAATTTAAATTGGAAGAAGCAATATTGACCCCTTTAATAAAAGTTGATAAAAAAATATAAAACCCCCCGTTTTATGCGGTCCCCAGTCCCGATTCCCAAAAGAAAACTCCGGATTAAAAAACACCCTTTTTTGGGGTTTTTTCAAATTAATGACTTCTTTTTTAAACTGTTGTGTTGTTTCTCAATTAGATTAGATCGCATTTTTTCTTTTGTTATTGAAAAAGTTTATTGCCAAACAAGGGGCTTCTTTGTATTTTGTCATGTGATATGTTGATGCACAACGTGCGGATATTCCCTTTGCTTTCTTTTTGTTTTTCCCTTCCTGGCCCGAAAAAACTGTACATTTTTGCCCTTTAACCCCAATACTCCTTTTCACCTTTCCAGATTTTTTACCCCTTTATCTTTCCTAAAACCTTTTAAATTAACGGATAAATGCAAAGGCGAATTTTTTAGGGAAATTTCAGATTTTCATCCCCATCCTGCACCCCTTTAAAGCCATTCCCTTTTTCCATTTCTTTTTAGATGTCTTCAGTGGGGAAAACAATAAAAAAAACTATCGAATCTGTGAAAAGTAAAATTTGGACTCGGGAAACAGGGCTTAAGTAGCCCATAAAGAAAATTCTAAAAATCAAAAGCTTTGATAATTCAAAACAGAAAACCCCCAATAAATACAGGTTTGTCCAATTTGACTTTCTTTTTTTTTCATCATTTTTCCCAAAAAGCTGATCATGAAATCTTCTAAAGTCCTGAAAATTTAAGGTTTAAAAGTCGTTTAAATTGCTTCGTTCTTTTGGGTTTGACTAATTGACGCCCTTTGCGCTTGGGCGGATTCCCCCATACCCCTTTCCCAAAAACAGTGTTGCATCACTTAAAATGTCTTTTTCTGAGGAATCTTTAAAAATTTAGTTTAAGTTCAGTGTTCTTTTGGTTTGTTTTGGTTTTCAAAAAACTTTTTCTTGATAAAAAGCAATTATGCGAGGGAACTGCTGTAAAAATTCAACCCATTTCTTAAAAAAAATTGTAGAAGTCGAAAAGGCGACATTTTTTTTTTTTCCTCGAAATTTAGGCACAAGTTTAGGGGGTTTTCTTTTGGGATCCATTTTTTGACTTTTTGCTGCTAAGGGGAATTGTAAATTATGCGGGTCTTTGGGTTCATAAAGGAAAATTCTAAGTCAACTTCTAAAAAGAAACCCCCCTTTTGGGATCAGGCTTTAAACCCCCAAAAACCACTTTAATGCTTTTTGAATTTTATTCGTACCTGTGTAAAATTTTAAAAGTTGCGAAAAGGGGAAGCGATTGCCCCTTTTGCCCCAACCATACAAAATTGTTTGCATCAAAATTTCTTAAAAAATTTAAAGACCTTTTACTGGAATTCAAAATCGCCCCCAAGTTTTTGTTTTTTTTGCTTTACAGAAAAGTTTGCGACGCCATACAAATTTCCCCTCCACGCAATCCGTTTTTAAATTCATCTAAAATCATTGGAAAATCTGAAAAAAATCAATCTGTACTCCGGGTAAACTTTAAGAAAGCACCCCAAAACTCTTTCCCGGGCCCCAAAAATGTAAGGGCGCAGGACCCAAAAACGAAATGTTTCATGCAGGTCCCCCTAAAATTTTTCAAAGACGTCCGCCAACAACTTTCTTTCTGCCATCAAGAGGAGTAAATGATATCCCCAAACTTTTTAAACACTCAACTTTTCCCACGCATCTTGGCATGGGGTAATAAAGGTTCACTGTTTTCCCTTTTCCCCTCTAAAAAATAAAAAAAAAGGCCCGCCTTTGGGAAAGGAAGTGTGTTTTTCTTTTAAACCCCTTTTCCCAATGTTCATTTTTCTCATAAGGAAAAACCCCCTTTCCCAACAAGCTTTGGGTCAAAAATTTTCTTCCGTTATTGGGCAGGACTTTAAGGACATGGCCATGACTCAAAAGAACCCATCTTGTGTGCATAGAGTCAAAAAAGAATGTTTTTTAAAAGTAAAACACATGTATTTTTTCTAAATGACGGCAATGCATGCTACCCTAAAGGGCATCTTTCCACTGTTTTTCATTATAAGGTGGGGAGTCATAACCTCGCAAGTTTTGAAAAAAATAAGGGCATTTTCCCCAGTTTTTGGATCAAACTTTAGTTGAAGTTTTGCATTTCCCTGTGCGCTGAAACCTCAAAACCCTTCCCACAAATGGATCATGGTCTCTTATGGGGGGTTTACACTTTTGGGGCGTTTTTAGCCCCTAACCCAAACCAAAAAAGCTGGCTGAGTCTTTCCCTTGTTTTTGGTCTTCGGGCCGCCATTTTTTTTTTCAGTTTTAAGTTTAGATTATTAGAACATTTCATTACGCCACTTTTTTTGCATGCGTTCAAAAGGTATTTTCGCTTTAAAGGCCCTCTATTTTAATTTTCTGGCTCTGAATTCCCGCCATCCGCCCTGCAACGATGAAAGCAAATGAAAAAATTTCTGATGTTTACCCCTTTAAAGGGACGGGTTTTTCGAATTTTTTTTGGGGTTCCCTCCCCCTTAAAAGGAAAACAATAAGCGACTCGAAGCTGCGTAAATACTTTTTGGATTTGGGTTTGCAGCCCGTTTCCGTTCAAAAAACAAATTTTTTGATCCGGAGGGGGTTCTTTGTTTATTTTGTCTTCGTCTAAAGAACTTTTAAAATGTTTTAATGTTTCACTTGGGGGCCTTGCACAGGGGAAAATTTCTTTTTAAAAACTTTTCCCTGCGGGAATTCTTGTTTTTTAAGTTTTTTTTTTGAAGTATGGCTAAAAAATTTTCCAAATTGTGCGTATCAATGTGTAAGGGGGGCAGCCCTGCTGGGGGAAAACATTAGGAGTAAGCCCCACTTGACTTTTGGCGGGTTCCCTATTTTTGGGACTTTTCCCCTTGGCCCACTTTAATTGGCCCCAAATTTTTTTCCCTTTTCCCATGGTATACAAAAATTTTAAAGGATTTTTTTTGTTTTTTAAAAACTGACCCAATTTTTTCTACACTAACGGGAAAGGATTTTTAAAATTGGTTAAGATTTTTGGGCGTATTCCCGATAGTTTTAACATCTCTGCGTTTTTCGCGGAAGATCCCAGCCTTGCAAAAACGCACCACTTTGAAAAAATTTTTGGGCTAAATTTTTTTTATTTTTAAAACTGCCTTTTTTAAAACCAACTCCCGGGGTTAGCGGAATGTAAGCCTTCCCTACACTCGGTGCATATTCCCCTGTTTTAAAATTTTAATCCTAAGACTTCGCCCTCGGGACCAACCAGAGCCTTTTCTTTTTAGCTCTTTCAGCCAGCTTTAAAACTGTGAAAAGCAGCTCGTCTCCCCAACCCGGGTTTGTTAATTATTAGGGGAAAAGGAATAGTCTTTTGTTTATTGGGAGACCCAAAAACTTCTTTTTTTTCTTCTTTTATTGTTTTTATTAGTCAAATTAAAACAGCTAACTTTATTTTTTAACGGGCGGGTCTAATTTTTAGTTCATTTGGGAATTTTGGAAATAGATTTCCAACATTGCCTGTACGTTTGTTGGGTTTTAAATTTGGACTTCAAAATAAAAAACTTTTCAGTGCTCTTGATAAACGTCTTTTCTCGGCTTTTCCTTCAAACTTTTCTTTTGCCCTTTCTAAAATTTAGCCGCTTTTCCCTTTCTTTTCAAACCCAAAAAATATTTTTTAAAATTTAAAAAAAAAAAACTTAACAAAACCCCAATATAAACCCGGTCTTTTCCCTTGGGGACTCATAAACAAAAGTATAAAACCCTTGGGTTTGTTTTTTAATGTGAGCTGTTTAAAACGGGAGTTTAATGTCTCTTTTTATTTTTTTTAAGCTTTCCCTTTTTTTTTTTGCTCGGGGTCGGGGGCTGTTGGGGAAAAAACTTGTCCCGCCTTTCTTTAAGATCAAACTTTTGTCTTTTGAAAGTCATCAAAATGGGCCTTTTTAAACGAATAAATTTTTCAACCGTGATGTTTGATTTCAAAAAAGCCTTTATTTATTGTCATTTTTTTAAACGAGCAAATTTTAGTTTGTTATTAGTTAAAAACCCTACTTGTCCCTTTTGGAGTTTAGTTTTTTTTTTTTGCAAGAGCACCTACGGCTAAGGGAACACAGGCCGAGGAGCAAAAGAAAAACCTCCTAGAGGTAAAGCTCGGGTCCCGCCTAGGCCGTTGCTAAGAGCCCAAACACTCTTTTCCTGCTGATAAGCACTTAAAACCCGTGCCCCTTTTTTTAAACATAAAAAACAGCATTAAAGGCAGCAGAAATCCCTTCTTTTGGGTTTTTGGGCGTATTTTAAAAAGGGTCTTGCTCTAGTATTTGCTGCTTTTGCGTAAGGTTTTTTTTAATCTAAAGGTTTTTATTTTTGGGTTTTCCCTCCCTTTCCTTTTTTAAAGGGGCCCTGAAGGCACTTTTGGGATAAACCTGAAAAAGAAAAGTTTTTTTAAAAATAAAAAAAAATTTATTTACTACATCTTGAAATCTGTTTTTTTACAATATTCGCGGGCGCATCAATATTAAAAAACAAATGTACATTAAGCGGTTTATCGGCTTCTTCTTCTTTATAAATTTGGTTTTTTTATTCTTTCTCTCACATTTTCTCCCGTTTCCATGCAACTAAATTACCCTTGTTGCCCTTTTGGTTTAAACCCAAAAACCGAAAATTTCGTTGTTAAAAAATCATCAAGCCTAACTTTGGTGAAGATTTTAACCCCCTTTAAAACGAAAGGCCCCAACGGGTTGGATTTCTACCCCCTCCCCCCCTCCAAACATTTTTCCCTTATTTCATAAAAATGCGGGATAAGGTTAAAGCCCGTTTAGCTTTGTTTTGGTTTAAATCCCCTCAATCGTTTTTGTTTTTCCCTTTTTTTTTTTTGGTTTAAAAAAAAAACTTTTCATTTTCTCTTTTGAACGGTTCTTCTTCTTCGCACAGAAAAAATACCTTTAAGCGATTTTGGCTGAAACCCTTAAAACTAAAATTCCATATAGCGTCTGCCCTGCTTCTGGGTTTTTTTTGTATGATAAATTCACTTTTTCGAAATTTATTTTGGGGAAATGTTTTTTCCATATTGGGCGCAATAAAGCTCGTAAAAAGGGTTGCTAAAAAACGTCAAACTCAAAAGAGATGTCAAAAATTTGCTGTACTTGCTTCGATTTCGATGTTTAAAAAATTTTTTGGGATTCTTTAAAAATTTTAGTTCATATGACTTTCTGTCTTTTTTTGCCCCCTTTGAAAGAAAGGTTTGCTTCGTTTTTTTAAAAACCCAAAAAATCAAAGGGGAAGGGAAAAAAACGTTTTCCCAAACCCCAAAACTTTAGGCTAATCCCTTTTTGCGTCTTTGGTATCTCCGGGCCCCTATTCTATTTTTAGGGGTTCTTTTTTTTCGATTCCTGAAACGCATGTTCATCCCTTTAATTCCCGGGAAACCCAAAATTTAAAATGGGTTTTAAAAAAAATTTTTCCTTTGTGAAAAGGGAAAATTTTTTCTATGCCCCTAAATTTTTTAAAAAAAATTTTTTCAAAAACGATTCCCGTCCCAAATTCGTACAACTGCCCTTTTGGGGGTCTGTTGTTAAATCGAGCCTTTTTTGGGAAAGAAAGGGACGCGCAGAGCCTGGCACAATAAATTCACCCGTCCAAAGTCTAAAATTTTGCAGTAAAATTTGTTTCTGCTCAAAAGTAAGGGATTATTTGGCCCCAAAATTTTCCTTTTAAATTTCCCCACCCCAGGGGGCTTTTTTCGTTTTTTTTTTAGGCGGGCAAAAATTTCGAGCCATTTTTTTTGTTTTTGGTTTTTTTATGAAGCAAAATAAAAGTTAATTTTTTAAAAAAAAAGGCAGGAAGGGGAAGGCGAAAAAGGGTTAAATTTTTTTTAAACGGGAGAGGGACATGATAAAATAAACCCTTTGACACAGCATCGCTCAACGCTCTCATTGCAGCGTGAATTAACACAAGTACGGCCCGAAGCTTTTTAAAAAAAATTTTAGGCCAAGAACCTCCCAAATTTTATAGCCCCCAAAAGTTTTTTGAATTAGAAGTGGCATTTGCCCTGTAAAAAACGATAAAGGGGCAACTTGTTCGGCTTACAACTAAACCCAAAACCCATAAAAAGTTTTTAGCTGTGGGTTTTTTTAAAAAATAGACTCATGGTGAAAGATAAAAAATCCCCTTTGGGGCCATTGCAGACCAAAATTTAAAGGGCGGAGGCATTTCCCAAAAATTTTCAAAAACACTACAAAACCCCCCGACAGATAACCAAATCCCAAAACATGGAAACTTAAAAAAAATTAAATAAATCAGGGGCTTTTTTAATAAATACAATAGAAGCAGAAACCAGTTTTTCAGAAGAAACAGCGTTAAAAAAAAATTAATGTTTCCCCCTTTGGCCTATGGGGAAAATTTATTACCCCTTGATGGTACTTTAAGAACCATCGAGGCGAAAAAAAACAAAAAAAATTTAGCAAAACTAGGTGAACAGATGGGATATAAAAAGAGAAAAAGAAAAACTCTTTGAGGCTGATGACGCCAATTTAAAGGGCCTGATTTTAAAAAAAAAGAAAAACCCCAAAGATTTAAAATCTTGAACAAGAAGATCGGGCAAGACTAGAAGGGGCGACTACTAACCGAAACCTATTACGAACCCAATTTGAATAGAATAAGAGAAACTTCAAAAAAAAATTTTAAAATGAAGACGAAACGCTAGCAAAAAGAATAAGAAAATTGTTTGGGAGAGCGGGGAATCACATTAGCAAGCTTTTTATAATGCCTTTATTTCCCCATAAGTACCCCGGGTGAGGGCTTTTAAACAGGCAGGGGGGTGGAGGGAAAATTTTCCCCAAGGGGGGCCTTTCCGCCCCCCATGGGCCTGAAAAATTTAAAGGGAAAAAAAAACCAGCTTTTTAATCTTGCAAGTTTTTTAAAAAAAAATTACTAGTAAACCCGGGGACCCCTTTCCCCAAATATTGGGGGTTTGTCAGCGGGCTTTTGTCTACTGAAAGGGCAAAGTAGTTGGCTTTATGGCCAAAGCACTTTGGTTTTAGTTCTTGAAATATTTGGGGTTACAATTTAGTAATAAAAAGACCAAGAAATTTCCTATCATTTTTAAAATCCAAAAACCCAAGCGCGGGTTTTTTAATATTCAGGTCATCGCGAAAAGACCCCGCGAGCTTTGCTGAGTCTTCAATGATTTTGGGGGGGTTGGACTTCGGGGTTAGTTGACTTATTTTTTGGGTGTTCTTTTTGGTTTTAAAATTTTTGGCCCAAAAAATTTTTTTTTTTTAACCTTTTTTCATTCCCAAAAAAAATTTTTTTTTTTTTTTTTTAAACCCGGGGAAAAAAGGAAAAAAACCCCCCCAAAAAATTTTTTCCCCTTTTTTTTTTTTTTTTTTTTAAATTTTTTTTAAAAAAAAAAAAAAAATTTTTTTTTTTTGTTTTTTTATTAAAACCAAAAAAAAGTTTGTTTTCCCCCCCTTTTCCAACCAAAAACCCCCAAAAAAAAAAAGGTTTTTTTTTTTCCCCCCCCCCCCCCCTTTAAAAAAAACCCCTTTTTTTTTTTTTCCCCCCAAAATTTTAAAAGGGGGGGCCCTTTTTCTTTTTTTTTAAAAAAAAAAAAAAAAAATTTTTTTAAAATTTTTTTTTAAAAAAAAAACCTTTTTTCCCCCCCCTTTTTTTTTTGGGGGGGTTTTTTTTTTTTTTGGGGGGGGGAAGGGGGCCAAAAAAAATAAAAAAAAATTTAAAAAACCAAAGGGGTGAATTTAAAGGGGTTTCCCCCCCCACCCGGGGGGAAAAAAAAAAAAAAGGTTTTTAAAAATTTGGATGACTAAACCCCTTTTTTGGGGTTTCCCGGGGGGGGGGGTTTTTTTAAAAAATTTTTTTTTTAAAAAGGGAAAAAAAGGAGTCCGGGGAAAAAAATTTTGTTGCTTTTTTTAAATTTTTTGGGCCCCCAAAAATTTTTCCCCAATTTTTTTAAAAAAATTTTTTAAAAATTTTTTTTTTTAAAAATTTTTTTAAAAAAAAAAACCCGGGCCCCCTTTTTTTTTTAAAATTTTTTTTAAAAAAAAGGGGGGTTTTTTTAAAAAAAAACCCGGGGGAAAAAAAACCAAAAAAAATTTAAAAAATTTTTTCCCCCGGGGGAAAAAAAGGAAAAATTTTGGGGGGTTTTTTTTTTGCTTAAAAAAAAGGGTTTTAAAAAAAAATTAACAATGCAAATTTAAAAAAAATTTTTTAAAAAAAAAATTTTTTTTTTTAAAAAAAAAATTTTTTTAAAAATTTTCCCCCCGGGTTTTTTTTGGGGGAAAAAAAAAGGGTTAAAAATTTTTTTTTTTTTAAAATTTTTTTTTTTGAAAAACCTTAAAAAAATTTAATTTTTTTTTTTGGGGGGAAAAAAAAAATTTAAAAAAAAATTTTTAAAAAAATTTAAAAAAAGGGTTATTTTTAAAAAAAAAAAAAAAAAAAAAAGGGGGGGGTTTTTTAAAAAAAAAAATTTTTTTTTTAAAAAAAAAAAAAAAAATTTGGGGGGGGGGGAAAAATTTAAAATTTTAAAAAAAGGGGCCAAATTTTTTTAAAAATTTTTTGGGGGGGGGGAAAAAAATTTGGGTTGGGTTTTTTGGGGGGGGGGGTTTTTAAAAAAAAATTTAAAAAAAAAAAAAAAAAAAAAAAGGGCCCCCTTTGGGGTTTTAAAAATTTAAAATTTTAAAAAAAAAAATTTAAAAAAAATAAAAAAAAAGGAAAAAATTTTTTTCCCCTTTTTTTAAAAAACCCCCCGGCCCTTTCAAAAAAAAAACCCCCCCAAAAAAAAAAATTTAAAAAAAAAAGGAAAAAAATAAACCCCCAAAAAAAAATTTTAAAAAAAAAAAACCCCCCCCAAAAAAAAAAAGGGAAAAAAAAAATTTTTTTTTTAAAAAAAAAAAATTTTGGGGGAAAATTAATTTTAAAAAAAATTAAATTTTTTTTTAAAATTTTTAAAAAAAAAAAGGGGCCCCCAAAAAAAGGGGGTTTTTAAAAAAAAAAAAAACAAAAAATTTTTTAAAAAAATCAAGGTTTTTTAAAAAAAAAAAATTTTTTTTTTAATTTTTTAAAAAAAAAACCAAAAAATAAAAAAAAATTTTAAAAAAATTTTAAAATTTTTTTGGGGGGGTTTTTTTTTTAAAAAAAATTTTTTTTTTTTTGTTAAAAAAAAAATTTTTTGGGTTTTTCCAAAAAATTTTTTGGAAAAATTTTTTAAAAAAGGGTTTTTTTTAAAAAAAAAAAAATTATTTGGAAAAAATTGGGGTTTTTTTAAAAAAATTTTTTGAAAAAAAAGGGGGGGGAAAATTTTAAAAATTTTAAAAGGAAAAAAAAAAAATTTTTTTTGGGGGGGGGGTTGGGGGGAAAAATTTTTTTTAAAAAAAAAGGGGTTTTAAAAATTTGGGGGTTTTAAAAAAAAATTTTTTTTAAAAAAAAAGGCCCTTTTAAAAATTTTTTTTAAAAAAAAAAAAAAAATTTTTTAAAAAAAAAAAAAAAAAAAAAAAAAAAAAAAATAACCCCAAAAAAATTTTTTTTTTTAAAAATTTTTTTTTAGGGGGTTTTTTTGGGTTTTTTTTTTCCCCCCTTTTTTTTTTTTTTTTTAAAAAAGGGGGGGCCCAAGGGGGGGCCAAAAAAAGGGGGAAGGGAAAAGGGCCCCCTTTTTTTTTCCCCCCCCAAAAATTTCCTTTTTTTTTTTTTAAAAAAATTTTTTTTTTTTAAAAAAAAACAAAAGGGAAAAAAAATTTTTTAAAAAAAAAAAAAATTGCCCCCTTTTTTTAAAAAAAAAAAAGGGGGTTTTTGGGGGGGGAAAAAAAGGGGGGTTTGGGGCCAAAAAAAAAAAAAAAAAAAAAAAAAGAAGGGGGGGGGAAAAAAAAAGGGGGGGGGGGAAAAGGGGGGGAGAGAGAGAGAGAGGGGAAGGGAAAAAAAGGGGGGGGGTTAATGGAAAAAACCCAAAAAAAATTTTTTTAAAATTCCCCAAAACCCCCCCCGGGCCCCCCCTTTTTCCCAAATTTTTCCCCCAAAAACCCCCCCCCCCCGGGCCCCCCCCTTTAAAAACTTAAAACCCCCTCAAAAACCCCCCCCCCTTTTGGGAACCAAAAAGGGGTTTTCCCCAAATTAAAAGGGCCCCCAAAATTTTGGGGAAAAGGGGTTGGGAAAAAATTTTTCCCCAAAAAAAAAATTTTAATTTTTCTAAAAAGGGGTTTAAAAAATTTTTTTTTTTTTTTTTTCCCCCCAAAAAAAAAGGGGGGAAGGAAAACCCAAAAGGGGGTTTTAAAAAAAGGGGGGAAAGGGGGGGGGGGGGGGCCCCGGGGGAAAATTTTGGGGAAAAAAAGGGGGGAAAAAAAAAAAAGGGGGGGGTTATTTTTTAAAAAAAGGGGGGGGCCCCCCCCCCCCCCCCTAAAAAAGGGGGGGGGTTTTTTTTGGGGGGGGGGTTTTTTTAAAATTTTTTTTTTTTTGGGGCCCCAAAAAAGGGGGGAAAAAAATTTTTTTTTAAAAAAAAAAAAAAAGGGGGGGGGGGGCCCCCCAAAAAGGGGGGGGGAGGAAAGGGGGGGGAAAAAAAAAAATTTGGGGGCCCCCCTTTAAAAGGGGGGCCTTTTTTTCCTTTGGGCCTTTGGGGGGAAAATTTTTGGGGGTTTTTTTTGGGGTTTTAAAAATTTTCCCCCCTTTAAAAATCCCAAAAAAAACCCCCCCCCCCCCCCAAAACCCCCCCACCCTTTAAAAAAAAAAAGGGGGGGGAAAAACCCTTTTGGGGGCCCCTTTCCCCAAAAATTTTTCCCAAACCAGGGGGCCCAAAAAAAAAAAACCCCCCCAAGGGAAAAATTTTTTTTTTTTTTTCCCCCAAAAAAAAAAAAGGGGGGGGGGGCCCCCCCCAAAAAAAAAAAAAAAGGTTCCCCAAAATTTTTTTCAGGGGGGCCCCCTTTTTGGGGTTTTGGGGGGGGGAAAATTTAAAAAATTTTTTTAAAAAAAAAAAGGGGGGGGGGGCCCCCCCCGGGTTTGGGGGCCCCGTCTAAAAGGGGGGGTTTGCAGGGGTTTTCAGCCTTTTCACAGAAGGAAAAAAAAAAAAATTGAGGCAAGAAAAGGGGAAAAAAAGGGGGGGAAAAAAAGGGGGGGGGGGGGGGGGGGGGGGGGGGGGGGGGGGGGGAAGGGGGGGGGGGTTTGGAAAAAAGGAAGGGGGGGGGGGGGGGGGGAAAAGGTTGGGGGGAAAAAAGGAGGGGGGGGGGGGGGGGGTTGGGAGGGGGAAAAGGGGGGGGGGGGGGGGGGGGGGGGGGGGAAAAAAGGAGGGGGGGGGGGAGGGGGGAAAGGGGGGGGGTAGGAAGAGGAGGGGGGGGGGGGGTTGGGGGGGGAGGTTTTGGGGGGAAAAAGGGGGGGGGGTTTTGGGGGGGGGGGGGGGCCCCCGCTTTTCCTTTTTAAAAAAAAAATTTTAAAAGGGGGTTTTTTTTCAAAAAAAAAAAAAAAACCCCCCCCCCCAACCTTTCTTCCCCCCCCCCCCCCCCCCTCCCCCCCCAAAACCCCCCCCCCCTTTTTCCCCCCCCCCCCTTTTCCCCCCCCCCCAAACCCCCCCCCCCCCCCCCCCCCCCCCCCCCCCCCCCAAAAACCCCTTTTTTTTTTTTTTTTTTTCCCCCCCCCCCGGGGGGGCCCCCAAAGGGGCCCCCCCCCTTTTTTTTTTTTTTTGGGGGGGAAAAGGGGGGGGGGGGGGGGGGGGGGGGGGGGGGGGCCCGGGGAAAGGGGGGAAGGGGGGGGGGCCCCAAAAAAGGGGGGGGGGGGGGGGGGGGGGGGGGGGTTTTTCCCCCCCCCCCCGGGGGGGGGGGGCCGGGGAAAGGGGGGGGGCCCCCCCCAAGGGGGGGGGGGGGGGGGGGGGGTTTGGGGCCCCCCCCTTTTTTGGGGAAAAAAAACCCCCGGGGTTTTTAAAAAAACCCCCCCCCCGGGGGGGGGTTGGGGGGCCCCCCCGGGGGTTTTTCCCCCCCCCCCCCCCCTTTTTTGGGGTTTTTTTCCCCCCCCCAAAGGGAAAAGGGGGCCCCCCCCAAAAAAAAAAAATTTTTATTTGTTTAAAAAAAAAAAAAAAAAAAAACCCCCCCCCTTTTTTTTTTTTTTGGGGGAAAAATTTTTGGGGGTTTTTTTTGGGGGGAAAAAAAAAAGGGTTTTGGTTTTCCCCCCCAAATTTGGCCCCCGGGGGAAAAAAAAAGGGGTTTTTTTTTCCCTTTTCCCCCCCCGGGGGGGGCCCCCCCCCTTTTTTTTTTTCCCCCCGGGGGTTTTTTCCCCCCGGGGGGTTGGAAGGGGGGGTTTTAATGGGGGCCCCCCCCGGCCCCCCCCCCCTTTTTAAAAAAATTTTTTTAACCCCCCCCCCTTTTTTTCCCCGGGGGGGGGGAAAAAAAAGGGGTTTTTTAAAAAATTGGGGGGGGGGGGTTTTTTTTGGGGGAAGTTTTTTTTTTTTTCCCCGGGGGTTTTTCTTTTTTTTATTTTCCCCCCCCCCCCCCCAAAAACCCCCCCCTTTTTTTTTTTTTTTAAATTTTCCCCCGGGGGAAAACCCCCCGGGGGGTTTTTTTTTTTTCCCCTTTTAAAGGGGGGGGGTTTTTTTTTAAATTTTTTTCCCTTTTCCCCTTCGGGGGTTTCCCCCTAGGGCAATTTTTGGGTTTTTCCCCTTTTTTTTTTTTGGGGGGGGGGAAAAGGGGGGGGGGGGGTTTTTTGGGGGGGGGTTTTTTGGGGGGGGGGGGCCCCCCAAAAAATTTTTTTTCCCCCTTTTCTTTTTCCCCCCCCCCCCCCTTTTTTTGCCCCCTTTTTTTTTTCCCCCCTCCCCCTCCCCCCCCCCCAACCCCAAACCCCCCCCCAAAAAAAACCCCAACCCCAAAAACCCCCCCCCGGGGAAAAAAAAACCCGGGCCCCCCCTTTTCCCCCCCCCCCCCCCCCCCAAATTTTTCCCCCCCCCCCCCAAACAAACCCCCCCCCCAACCCCCCCCACCGGGGAAACCCCCCCCCCAAAAACCCCCGGGCCCCCTTTCCCCCCCCCCAATTTTTTTTTTAAAACCCCCCCCCAAACCCCCCCCCCCCCCCCCCACCCCCTTTCCCCCCCCCCCCCCGGGGGCCCTTTTTTTCCCCCCCCCCCAAAAATTTCCCCCCAAAAAAACCCCCCCCCCCGGGCCCCCTTTAAAAAAAAGGAAAAAATTTTTTTGGGGGGGGGGGGGTTTTTTTTGGGGCCCCCCCCCCCCTTTTTTTTTTTTCCCCCCCCCCCCCCCCTTTTTTTTTAAAACCCCCCCCTTTTTTTTTTTTTTGTTTTTGGGGTTTTTTTCCCCCCCCCCCCTTTTTTTTTTGGGAAAAACCCCCCCCCCTTCCCCCCCCAGGGCCCCGGCCCCCCCCCCCCGGGGGGGGGCCCCCCCCCCCAAAATTGGGGGCCCCCCAAAAAAAAAAAAAAAAAAACCCCCCCCCCCCCCAAAAAAAAAAAAAGGGGGGGGCCCCCCCCCCCCCCCCCCCCCCCCCGGGGGGGCCCCCCCCCCCCAAAAAAAAAAAAAATTTTTTTTTTTTTTTTTGGGGGGGGGGGGGGAAAAAAAATTTTTTTTTTTTTTTTTTTTTCCCCAAAGGGGGGGGGGGGGGGGGAAAGGGGGGAAAAAAAAAGGGAAAAAAAAACCCCTTACCTAAAATTTTTTGGGGGGGGGGGGAAAAAAAGGGGGGTGGCGGGGGGGAAAAAGGGGGGGGGGGAAAAACCCCCCCCTTTACCAAAAAAATTTTTTTTAAAAAAAAGGGGGGAAAATTTTTCCCCAAAAAAAAAAAAACCCCAAAAATTTAAAAAAAAAAATAAAAAAGGGAAAAGGGCCCCCCTTAAAAAAGGGGTTTTTAAGCAACCCCAAAAGGGGGGCCCCCCCAAAAAAAAAAAAAATTGGGATTTTTAAAAAACCCCCGGGGGGGTTTTTTATTTTAAATTTTTTTTTTTGGGGGGGAAAAAAAATTTTTAAAAAAATTAAATTTTGGGGGGGGTTAAAAAATTTTTTTTTTTGGTTTTCCCCCCCCTTTTTTTTTTTTTTAAAAAAAAACCCCCAAAAATTTTAAAAAAAAAAAAATTAAAAGGGGGGAAAAAAAAAAAAAAATTTTTTTAAATTTAAAAAAAATTTTTTTTAAAAAAAATTTAAAGGGGAAAATTTTTAAAAATTTTTAAAAAAGCCCAAAATTTTTTTAAAAAAAAAAATTTTTTTTTCCCCGGGGGAAAAATTTTTTTGGGGTTTTTTTAAAAAATTTTTTTTTGTCAACCTTTTAAAAAAGGGCCCGGAAAAAAATTTTTTTTTAATTTTAATTTTTTAAAAAGGGGCCCCAAAATTTTAAAAGGGGGGGGGTTTTTTTTTGGGGTGGGTTTTTAAAATTTTTAAGGGGGCCCAAAAAGGGGGGGGGCTAAAAAAAAAAAAACCCCCGGGAAAAAAATTTTTTCCCCTTTTCCCCCCTTTTTTTTTTTTCCCAATTTTTTTTCCCCTTCCCTTTCCCCCTTTTTTTTTCCCCCCCCCCGGGGTTTTCTTTCCTCTCCCCCCCCAAAAAAAGGAAACCCAAAATTTTTAAAAAAAAACCCCCCCCCAAACCCGGGGTACAACCCAAAATTTTTTAAAAAAAAACCCCAAAAACCCCCCCCCCGGGGGCCCCCCAAAACCCCCCCCCCTTTTCCCCCCCCCCCAACCCCCCCCAACCCCCAAAAAAAAAACAAAACCCCGGAAAAACCCCAAAAAAACCCCCCCCCAAAAGGGGGGGTTTTTTTTTCCCCCCCCCCCCCCCCAAACCCCCCGGGGGGAAAAAACAAAACCCCCCCCCCCCCCAAAAAAAAAAAAAAAAAAAAAAAAAACCCCCCCCTTTTTAAAAAAAACCCCCCGGGGGGGGGGTTTTTTTTTTTTTTTTTTTTTCCCCCCGGGGGGGGGGTTTTTGGGGGGTTTTTTTGGGGGTTTTGGGGGGGGGGGGGGGGGGGGGATACCCCCCGGGGGGGGGGGGGGGTTTTTTTTTGGGGGGGGGGTTTTTTTTTTTTTTTTTTTTTTGGGTTTTTTGTTTTTTTTTTCCCCCCCCCCCCCCCCCTTTGGGGGTTTTTTTTTTTGGGGGTTTTTTTGGGGGGGGTTTTTTTTGGGGGGGGGGGGGTTTTGGGGGTTTTTTTTTTTTTTTTCCAAAAAAAAAAAAAAAGGGGGGGGGGGAAAAAAAAAAAAAAAAAAAAAAAATTTTTTTTTTTCCCCCCCAAAAAAAAAAGAATTTTTAAAAAGGGAAAAACCCCCCAAAAACAACCCCCCAAAAAGAAAAAAAAAAAAAAAAAAAAAAAAATGGAAAAAAAAGGGGGGGGGGAAAAAAAAAAACCCCCCCCCCCCCCCCCCCTTTTTTTAAAAAATTTTTCCCCCGGGGGAAAAAAGGGGGGGGGGGAAAGGGGGGGGGGGAAGGGGGGGAAAAGGGGGGGGTTGGGGGGGGGGGAAAGGGAAAGGGGGGGGTGGAAAGGGGGGGGGAGGGGGGGGAGGGGGGGGGGTGGGTTAAAAAAAGGGGGGGGGGGGACCCGGGGAAGGGGAAAAATTGGGGGGGGGGGGGAAAAAAGGGGGGGGGAAAAAAAAAAAAAACCCAAAAAAAAGGGAAAAAAAACCCCTAAAAAAAAGGAACCCCCCCCCCCAAAAAAAAAAAAACCCCCCCCAAAAACCCCCCCCCCCCCCCCCAAAAAAAAAAAAAATTTTAAAAATTAAAGGGGTTTTTGTGGGGGGGGCAAATTTAAAAAAGGGGGGGGAAAAAAAAAAAGGGAAAAAAAAATTTTAAAAAAAAGGGGGGTTTTTGGGGGGGGGAAAAGGGGGCCCCAAAAAAAAAAAATTACAAAAAAATTTTTTTTAAAAAAAAAAAAAAAGGGGGGGGGTTTTTTGGGGGGAAAAAAAAGGGGGGGGGGGGGGGGTTTTTTTTAAAAAAAAATTTTTGGGGGGGTTTTAAAAGGGGGAAGGGGGAAAAGGGGGGGTTTTAAAAAAAAAGGGGGTTAAAAAATTTTAAAAAATTTTAAAAAAAAAAAAAAATTTTTTTGGGGGGGGGGGGGGGGGGGGGAAAAAAAAAAAGGGAAAAAAAAAAAGGGGGGGGAAAATTTTTTTGGGGGGGGGGGGGGAAATTTTTTAAAGGGGGGGGAAAAAATTTTTTTAAAAAAAAGGGCCCCGGGGTTTTAAAATTTTGGGGGATTTAAAAAAATTTTGGGGGGGGGAAAAAAAAAAAAATTGGGGGTTTTTTTGGGGGAAAAAAAAAGGGGGGGGGGAAAAAAAATTTTTTGGGGGGGGCCCCCCCCAAACAATTTTGGGGGGAAAAGGGGAAATTTTTAAAAAAAATTTTAAAAGGGAAAACCAAATTTTTTTTGGGGGGGGGGTTTAAAAAAAAAGGGGGAAAGGGGGGGGTTTTTTTTTTTTTTAAAAAATTTTTAAAAAAAAAAAAATGGAAAAATTTTTTTTTTAAAAAAAATTTTTTAAAAAATTTAAACCCGGGGTTTTAAAGGGGGGGAAATTTTTTTTTTAAAAAATTTTTTTAAAAAGGGGGGGGGAAAAAGGGGGGGGAAGGGGCCCCAAAATTGGGGGGTTTTAAAAAAAGGGGGGTTTTTTTTAAAAAAAAAATTTTAAAAAAGGGGGGTTTTAAAAAGGGGGAAAATTTTTTTTGGGGGGGAAAAAAGGGGGGGGAAAGGGGGGGTGAAGGGGGAAAGGGGGTTTTTTTTGGGGGGTTGGTTGGGGGTTTTGGGGGGTTTGGGGGGGGGGAAGGGGGGTTTTGGGGGGGCTTTGGGGAAAAAAAAATTTTTTTTTTAAAAAAAAAGGGGGGGGGGGAAAAAAAAAAAAAGGGGGGGGGGGGCCCCCCCCCCCCCCCCCCCTTTTTTTTTTTTTTTTTTTTTTGGGGGGGGGGTTTTTTTTAATTTTTTTTTTGGGTTTTTTTGGGGGGGTTTTTGGGTTTGGGGGGGGGTTTTTTTTGGGGGGGGGGAAAAAATTTTTTTGGGGGGGGGCCCCCCCAGGTTTTTTTTTTTTTTTTTTGGGGGGGGGGGTTTTTTTTTTTTTTTAAAAAAAAAAAATTTTTTAAAAAATTTAAAAACCTTGAAAAAATTTTTTTAAAAACAAAAAAAAATTTTTAAATTTTTTGGCCCAAAACAAAAAAAAATTTTTTTTTTTTTTTTTTTTTTTTTTCTTGGGGGGTTTTTTAAAAAGGGAAAAAACCCCAAAAAAACCCCCCCCCATTTAAAAAACTTTTTGGGGAAAAAAAGGGGGGGGGAAAAAAAAGGGGGGGGGGGGAAGGGGGTTTTTTTAAAAAATTGGGGGGGGGGAAAGGGGGGAAAAAGGGGGGGGGGGGGGGGAAAAAAGGGGTGTTGGGGGGTTTTGGGGTTTTTTTTAAAAAAAAAAAGGGGGGGGGGGGGGGGCCCGGGGAAAAAATTTTTTTTTTTGGGGGTTTTTTTTTTGGGGGGAACCTGGGGGAAAAAAGGGGGGGAAAAGGGGGGAAAAAAAGGGGGGGGGGGGAAAAAAAATTTTGGGGGAAAAAAAAAAAAACCCCCGGGGGTTTTTTAAAAAGGGGGGGGGAAAAAAAATTTTTTTTTTTTCCCCAAAAAAAGGGGGAAAAAAAAAAAGGGGGGGGGTTTTTTTGGGGGGGGGAAAAAAAAAGGGGGCCCAAAAGGGGGAAAAAAGGGGAAAAGGGGTTTTTTTTTTGGGTTTTGGTTTTTTTGGGGGGGGGAACGGCTTAGTCATAACTGATTAAAATGCTATATGAAATTTGGGTGAATGAACGTTGAGTGAATGAAGATGAATATCAATCAATCAATCATCAGTCAACACCAATCAATCAATCGATCGATTAATCTACCCATCCATTCCTCCATCCATCTATCACTCACTCGCTCGCTCACTCACTCACTCACTCTCTCTCTCTCTCTCACTCACACACTCACTCACTCACTCACTCAATCACTCACTCTATCTATCCATCGATAATTAATTAATCAATCAATACCACAAAATACAACTCACAGCTTAACTGTCAACAAACTTACAACGCAATTAGTCCACACTCTCTCTCTCTCTCTCTTCTCTCTCTCTCTCTCTCTCTCTCTCTCTCTCTCTCTCTCTCTTCTCTCTCTCTCTCTCTCTCTCAGCAGTTTTGTTTAAATCGTGAATTGTATGTTGCATTCATTGATTTTGAGAAGGCGTTTGATTCAGTAAACAGAACTTTGCTGTGGCCTATCCTGCTTAAAAATGGTATTCATGGGAAACTTTATAAATGTGTTTTAAGTATGTATTATAGTGTAAAGGCAAGAGTGCGATCTGGTGCTGCTTTAACAGACTATATAAACTGTACCTCTGACGTGAAACAGGGCGATGTCTGCAGCCCTCTTCTGTTCTCTTTATTCATTAATGAATTAACACAGGAAGTTATACGTTGTGGAAGGCACGGTGCAAATTTCATAAATGATGGTTTGGAGATTTTCATTCTTCTTTTGGCTGACGATGTAGCCTTGGTATCAGAAACAGTAATTGGGCTACAAACCCAGTTAAATACTTTACAAAGAGTTGCTGCTTCATTAGAATTAAAAGTTAATATGGCAAAAAGCAATATAAATTGTTTTTTAGAAAGGGTGGATATCTTGCAGCGAGAGAGAGGTGGACATATAATGGTTCTATAATGCCTGTTGTAAATGTATATAAATACTTAGGTATATATTTCTCAACGCGCTTGAGCTTTGTCTTTGCTTGCAAGGATTTAGCAAGTAGAGCCAAAACTGTGTTACTGTGCATACTAAAGAAATTGTCGTTGCTAAATAATGACTCCCTTACTTTGTTTTTTGAGGTTATTTGATGCCCAAGTTCAACCTATGGTGCAGTATGGAGCTGAAGTATGGGGCCTTGATGCTGCTGCTATCGTACATTGTGAGAAGATCCATCTTTTTGCTCTGAAAAAATTCCTTGGAGTATCATTGCAAACACCAAATGATTTGGTATATGGCGAAACAGCTAGATTTCCAATATTTTTGAATTCCGCAGTTAAATGTGTTCGATACTGGCTTAGAATTATTCAGATGCAGGATTACAGATTACCATACAAAGCATATCGAATGATGTTACACTTAGATGACAGAGGGAAAAAGAACTGGGTGACTAATGTGAGAATGAAATTGTGTGAATATGGTTTCGGATTTGTATGGATGAACCAAGGTGTCGGTGATGTGGATGTTTTTTTCAAGGTATTCCGAGAAAGACTGGTTGATTGCAGTTGGCAAAACTGGAATTCTCATGTACAGAACAGTGACAGATTTGAATTATACAGAACGTATAACCATTTTCGATGTTTACCTGTCTACATGTCAATGAAAATAGACAAACATATAAAACGCATTATGACTAAGTTTAGATTTGGTGTTTCTGATCTATTTACTCATTATTTCCGTTATAGACTGTCGTCTACCAGAAATCTGATCTGTCCATTATGTCAAATTACGAAAGAGGATGAAGTTCATTTTGTATTGGTTTGTCCAGCATTAAAAGATCTTAGAGAGCAATTCATCCCACAAAAGTATTTCAATAATCCTTCCCTTTTCAAGTTAACCCTGTTAATGTCGTCATCGAATGAAAACACTGTTAAACGTTAGCTATTTATTTATATAAAGCATTCAAGAAGCGAAGTGTGTATATAACGTAAAGAATACCAATGTCATTTTCGACATGAATTACAGTGTATACCCCATTCTAAGGGGCTATGGCCTATATGAATAAAAATTTGAGTCTTGAGTCTTGAGTCTCTCTCTCTCTCTCTCTTTTTTTTTTTTAATCCATGCTCATAATGTCATTTTAAAAAATCCACCTACTATGCACGTTCTCCTTTCCAGCACTATCATGGCTGCGACGTTCTGTTATCAGACCTGATCGACAGCCATCCTCAGCCCCACCAAACGGCCACAGCCAGACTGACAGGGAAAAAAGCCAGCACCAGCAACACAATATATAGCCAGCACCAGACAACACAATATAAAGCCAGCACCCGACAACACAATATAAAGCCAGCACCAGACAACACAATATAAAGCCAGCACCAGACAACACAATATAAAGTCAGCACCAGGCAACACAATATAAGTCAGCACCAGGCAACACAACATGTAGTCAGCACGTGGCAACACAATCAAGAATTTTTAAAAGAAAGAAAAAAAATGAAGAGCTAGACCTGAAATCGCTAGAAAACTCCGTTCCGGTTGAAGGGCGGGAAAGTGAAGAGGTTTTCAATCGCTCGCCTTTTGCTTCCTTTTGCTTCCCTTTCCATCACCTCAGAGTTTGAGGACGAGGAAGGAGTGGAGGGAGGGCTGGGGCTGGGGTGGGGGAGGGGAGGAGGGGGGCGGAGGGGAGGTGTCGGTGGCCACAAGCCACAATTAGGATTTGGCACACAGACTATAATTTATCATTACAATTCCATCTAAGCATCTAATGTTAAACTGACAAATTGATCAAAAAGAACAACTCCCCACCAATTATTTCCGTGTGTGTGTGTGTGTGTGTGTGTGTGTGTGTGTGTGGGTGTGTGTGTGTGTGTGTGTGTGTGTGTGGTGTGTGTGTGTGGTGTGGGGTGGGGTGTGCCTGTGTCTGTCTGTCTGTCGTCTGTCTGTGTCTGTGCCTGTGTCTGTGCGTGTGTGTTTTAGGGGGGGGGGGGGGGGGTGGATTTAAGGATGGTTGTCACGCTTCAGGGGTGCCCCCACGGACCGACGGTCTAAGGGATCAAGTCAGTCAAGTCAAGAATGAAAGACTGAATGAATAATTGACTGCATGATTTACAACCAAATGTACTCCAAAATTAGCTGCAATCAACGTTTACAAAGCATCAGTCCACACTTATTAGACGTAAATGCTCAAATATGCATCGCGATCAGGGTTCGGTTTCTTGGAAAACTCCCAATATCTTGCGAAGTTAAAACCCTCTGTTTTCATTCAAGGCATCTCTTGAAACAACTCTTTTTTACCTATCAATAGCAGTTCTTTCTTCCCCTTCCCTTGCCCATCAAATTGGATTCTGCGACTTGTGCGTTCGTGTGTGTGTGTGTGTGTGTGTGTGTGTGTGTGTGTGTGTGTGTGTGTGTGTGTGTGTGTGTGTGTGTGTTTTTGTGTGTGTGTGTGTGTGTGTGTGTGTGTGTGTGTGTGTGTGTGTGTGTGTGTGTGTGTGAGTGTGTGTGAGTGTTGTGTGTGTGTGTGGTGTGTGTGTGTGTGTGTGTGTGTGTGTGTGTGGTGTGGTGTGTGTGTGTGTGTGTGAGTATGTGTGTGATTTTGTGTGTGTGTGTGTGTGTGTGTGTGTGTGTGGTGTGTGTGTGCGTGCGTACGTGTGTGCGCGCGTGCGTACGTGCGTGCGTGCGTGTGTGTGTATGTGTGTGTGTGAGTGGAGTGCGTGTGTGTGTGTGGAGTGCTTGTGTGTGTGTACGTGCGTGCGTGCGTGCGAGTGAGTGAGTGAGTGAGTGAGTGAGTGAGTGAGTGAGTGAGTGAGTGAGTGGTGAGTGAGTGAGTGAGTGAGTGAGTGAGTGAGTGAGTGAGTGAGTGAGTGAGTGTGTGTGTGGTGTGCGTGCGTGCGTGCGTGCGTGCGTGCGTGCGTGCGTGCGTGGCGTGCGTGCGTGCGTGCGTGCGTGCGTGTGTGGTGTGTGTGTGTGTGTGCGTGCGCATGCTCTTGTGTGCGTTTTTGTGAAAGTGTGTGTGGGATCGTGTGTGTGTGTGTGTGTGTGTGGGGGGGGGGGGGGGGGGGATCGTGTTTGTGGTGTGTGTATGTGTGTGTGCGCACGCGCGAGTGTGTGCGTCAATATGCACTCTTGTTTGTAGGTGCACGGCACGTATTGCCATATTTATCTTCTTATTGGTCTCATTTCTGTTTTCTTTCATCTTTTCTGTGTTTGTAAGCTCTTAGGACGTATGCAGTAAGAGTAAGCGCCATAAATAATCATCATTGTCATTATTATCATTATCATAAAAGCCACAGAGTGCACGTACTTTGTATCCCTCCCAACACCATGTGACAGCTACGCTCTGTTTCCATGTCATGTCTTCACACTAATCCATCCCCTCCACACACACAGCCCAGCCTGAAGGACAGAGAGAAAAGCCACCTAGAGATCCGGCGACAGCCTCAGGGAGAAAGAAACAAAAATATCAGTGAAAGAAATGACTGGAAAGATCCCCCCGCTGAGTGAGAAGAGAAGATGAAGACATCGTCATGACTGGAAAGGTCCCCCGCTGAATGAGAAGAGAAGATGAAGACATCGTCATGACTGGAAAGGTCCCCCGCTGAATGAGAAGAGAAGATGAAGACATCGTCATGACTGGAAAGGTCCCCCGCTGAATGAGAAGAGAAGATGAAGACATCGTCATGACTGGAAAGGTCCCCCGCTGAATGAGAAGAGAAGATGAAGACATCGTCATGACTGGAAGGTCCCCCGCTGAATGAGAAGAGAAGATGAAGACATCGTCATGACTGGAAAGGTCCCCCGCTGAATGAGAAGAGAAGATGAAGACATCGTCATGACTGGAAAGGTTCCCCGCTGAATGAGAAGAGAAGATGAAGACATCGTCATGACTGGAAAGGTTCCCCGCTGAATGAGAAGAGAAGATGAAGACATCGTCATGACTGGAAAGATCCCCCGCTAAATGAGAAGAGAAGATGAAGGCATTTGGAGCGTGATGGGGGGGAGGGATGCAATGGGACGGTTAGGAGACGCAGCGGGAGGGAGT
>JAFLJL010000162.1:27500-30000 GCA_018398815.1 Conus ventricosus | reverse complement strand
AAGGTGGCGGAAAGGTGGCTTGGTGAACGGAAAGGTGGCGGAAAGGTGGCTTGGTGAACGGAAAGGTGGCTTGGTGAACGGAAAGGTGGCGGAAAGGTGGCTTGGTGAACGGAAAGGTGGCTTGGTGAACGGAAAGGTGGCCTGGTGAACGGAAAGGTGACCTGGTGAACGGAAAGGTGGCTTGGTGAACGGAAAGGTGGCCGAAAGGTGGCTTGGTGAACGGAAAGGTGGCGGAAAGGTGGCTTGGTGAACGAAAGGTGGCTTGGTGAACGGAAAGGTGGCGGAAAGGTGGCTTGGTGAACGGAAAGGTGGCGGAAAGGTGGCTTGTGAACGGAAAGGTGGCTTGGTGAACGGAAAGGTGGCAGAAAGGTGGCTTGGTGAACGGAAAGGTGGCTTGGTGAACGGAAAGGTGGCCTGGTGAACGGAAAGGTGACCTGGTGAACGGAAAGGTGGCCTGGTGAACGGAAAGATTGGCCAAGTGAACAAATAGGTGGCCTACTGAACGGAAAAATGGCCAAACGAACGGAAAGATAGCCAAGTAAACGGATAGGAGCCTAGTGAATGGAATAGTGGGCTGTTGAATGGAAAGGTGGCCCATTAAAGAGAAAGGTGGCCCATTAAAAAGAAAGGTGGCCAAGTAAACAGAAAGGTGGCCAAGTAAACAGAAAGGTGGTCTAGTAAACAGAAAGGTGGCCTAGTAAACGCCAATGCGGCCTAGTAAACGGAAAGTGGCCGACTTAATAACGGAAAGGTGGCCAACTGAACAGAAAGATGGGCTAGCTAACGGAAAGGTGACCTGCGGAACGAAAAGGGGGCCAAGTTAACGGAAAGTTGGCCTCCTAACTCACGGACCGGTGGCGTACCTCTCTGACAGAAAGGTGGTCTTTGTGAATGGAAAGGTAGTCTGGTGAATAAAAAAAAAGTGGTAGTGTAAATGCAAAGGTGTTGCAAATGAACAGAAAGGTAAAGAGAGTGAATGGAAATGTGGTCGAGTGGATAGAAAGCTGTCGTAATGGACAGAAAGACAACCTAAACATGGCCTAGTAAATACAATTGCGGCCTAGTGAAGGGAAAGGTGGTCTAGCGGATGGTAAGACGACTCCCCTTCCCCCCCACCCCCCCAAAAAAAAGGCCTAGTGAATGGAAAGGCGGCTTAGTTGAATGGAAAGGTGATCTACAGAACTGAAAAAGAAGAGCCTAGCAATTAATGGAAAACTGGCCTAGGAAACGGATAAGCGGCATTTTGAAATAGAAAGCTGAACTAGAGAAAGGAAAGGTGACCTAGTGAATGGAAAATGAATGGAAAGATAGCTTAGTGAATGGGAAAATCAATGGAAAGCTGGTCTAGTGAATGGAAAACAAATGGAAAATTGGCCTAGTGAATGGAAAGGGAATGATAAAGTTTGCCAAGTGAATGGAAAAAGGGATGGAACGTTGGCCTAGTAAATGGAAAATGAACGCAAAGTTGGCCTAGTGGATGGAAAAATGAATGGAAAGTTGGCCTAGTGAATGGAGAATGAATGGAAAGTTGGCCTAGTGAATGGAAAATGAATGGGAAGTTGGCCTAGTGAATTGAAAAAAAAAGAACGGAATGTTGGCCTAGTGAATGATGAATGAATAGAAAGTTGGACTAGTGAATACAAAATAAACGGAAAATTGGCTTAGGGGACGGAAAAAATAAATGGAAAGTTTGCTTAATGAATGAAAAAAAAAAAAATGAAAAGCTGGCCTAGTGAATGATATGTGAATAGAAAGTTGGACTAGTGAATACAAAATGAACGGAAAATTGGCCTAGTGGATGGGAAAAAAATGAATGGAAAGTTGGCCTAGTGAATGGAAAAAGAATGGAAAGTTGCCCTAGTGGAGAAAAAATGAATGGAAAGTTGGCCTAATGAATGGGGAAAAAAATGAACGGAAAGTTGGCCTAATGAATGGGAAAAAATGAATGGAAATTTGGCCTAGTGAATGTAAAATGAATGGAAAGTTGGCCTAGTGAATGGAAAGTTGGCCTAGTGAATGGGAAATGAACGGAAAGTTGGCCTAGTGAATGGGAAATGAACGGAAAGTTGGCCTAGTGAATGGAAAGTTGGCTTAGTGAATGGACAATGAACGGAAAGTTGCCTAGTGAATGGACAATGAACGGAAAGTTGGCCTAGTGAATGGAAAATGAATGGAAAGTTGGCCTAGTGAATGGAAAATGAATAGAAAAATGCCTAGTGTATGGAAAATGAATGGAAAGTTGGCCTAGTGTATGGAAAATGAATGGAAAGTTGGCCTAGTGAATGGACAAGGAACGGAAAGTTGGCCTAGTGAATGGACAATGAACGAAAGTTGGCCTAGTGAATGGACAATGAACGGAAAGTTGGCCTAGTGAATGGACAATGAACGGAAAGTTGGCCTAGTGAATGGACAATGAACGGAAAGTTGGCCTAGTGAATGGAAAATGAATAGAAAGTTGGCCTAGTGAATGGAAAATGAATAGAAAGTTGGCCTAGTGTAT
>JAFLJL010000162.1:0-12500 GCA_018398815.1 Conus ventricosus | reverse complement strand
TTCATCATTCATTCATCCATTCATCCATTCATTCATTCATTATTCGTTGTTGACATTGGTGGCGTTGTGGTACATGAATACGTCTAGGGCTTAGGGTTAGTAAGACATCACGAAGTGGGATTGTAAATATTCTTCCTGGTTATTTTAAAGGTCTGGGTTCGGAAGAGGAAGCTAGCAGCTTGCTATGAAAAGTACCGGAAATTAGGTGTCCGGATTGCATTATGGACACTAAGTCTATCTCTCAGTCTCTCTCTCTCTCTCTCTCTCTCTTCTCTCACACAACACACACACACACACACAACACCACACACTCAAACACCACAAACACAAACACACGCGCGCTGCGTGCGCGCACGCACTCTTGCCGATCTCTGTTCTTCTCTGTCGCTCGCTGTCTCTGTCTGTCTGTCTATCTCTCTCTTTTCTCTCTCTCTCTCTCTCTCTCTCTCTCTCTTCTCTGTTCCTTGCCTGTGTCTTTCTTGCCGCTGTCTGTCTGTCCGTGGTTGTCTGTTGTTGTGTATGTCTATGTCTTCTGTACCGATCCCCCCCCCCCACCCTACAACTCACCACACCACACTCACACACACACACAATCACACACACACAACTCAACTCTCCACACACACACACACACACGCACGCTCGCAATGCCACTATGTACATGCGGCAAACACATACACTCACTCAAATAACGCAGACAACACACACACACACACACAACACCACACACACAACAACACACTCACACACACACATCACACAACCACCCACACACCATCACATGAGCGTGTGCGATGCACGAACACACACACAATGTAGGTAAAAGCGCAGAATGGAATCTGCAGGAATGGCAATAGTTTTGTTTGTGTTTTACCTGCGACACGTACAAATTCATTATGGAGGCAAGATAATTAAATCTTCTACATGCCATTTTTAAACAAAAGACGTCATTCAGCGAATAAACTATTCTTGAGACAATGTGTACCCAAAGTGAGTGTGTTTTGTGTTTGTGTGTTGTGTGTGGGTGTGTGTGTGTGTGTGTGTGTGGTTGTGGTGTGTGGTGGTGTGTGTGTGTGCGCGCGCTTGCCTGCAGGCGTGTGTGTGTGATGTGTGTGGTGTGTGTGTGTGTTCAGGGTAGCAGTCAGTCATTGTGCACGTTTTGGCTGATGATTAGGGGAGCACAGAGAGCTCGACAAGGGGGAACACTATTCACATCTTGGAATCGATTTTGTGGTTGTGGATATCTTCTTGTTTGGGGGCCTGGGGAAAAAATGTGCGCTAAAGAGAAAAGAGATGGAGGGAAGAGAAGGATAGACCGAAAAAAAGGAACAAAAGAAGAGAGAGAGTAAGAGAGAGAGAGGACGAGAGAGAGAGAGAGAGAGAGGGGTGGGGAGAGAGAGAGAGGGAAAAATATCGTTGCTCTTAAAGAGAAAAGAGATGGAGGAAGCGAAGGAAAGGCGAAGAAAAAGAAAGAGAGAACAATATAGAGTTAGAGAGACGGAAAGAGTGGGGGAGAGAGAGAGAAGAAAGAGAGAGAGAGAGAGAGAGTGAGAGATGAGAGAGAGATGAGAAGGAGAGAGTGATAGTGAGAGAGAGAGAGAGAGTGGGATGTGAGATGTTGAGTGATATATATATAATATATATATATTATATATATATATAATATCTGAGAGAGAGAGAGAGAAGAGAGAGATGTAGAGAGAGAGGAGAGAGAGACAGACCCAGTTGAGAGGAAGAGAGAGAGAAGAGAGATGAGAGAGAGAGAGAGAAGAGAATAAGAGAGAGGAGAGAGAGAAAGAGAGAGAGAGTAGGAGGGAGAGATAGTGAGATAGAGATGGAGAGAAAGAGGGAGAGAGAGAGGGGGAGAGAGAGAGTAATAGAGAGAGGAGAGAGAGGGAGACAGAGAGGGTGAGAGAGAGAGAGATAGAGAGATGTAGAGATGTGTGGAGAGACGCGAGTGAGAGAGAGAGGAGAGAGAGAGAGAGAGAGGAAGAAGAGAAGGGGGGGGGGTTGGGGGGGGGGCGGCTTGGGCCCACGGGATGGGGGGATTGGTGTGTGTGCTTGTGTAACCAGTACAACCCCCTCCCATCTCCTCTCTCCCACCATCCCATTGCTCATTCCTCCGTTTATTCTCCCCCCCCTCTCCTGTCATGCCATAACAAAGTCCTGCCCCTCCTCTCGTTTCTGTCTGTGCCTGTCTGTCTGTCTGTCTGTCTGTCTGTATGTTTTTTCTTTTCTGTTGTCTAGTTCTGTGTTGGGAGTCTGTCTGTCTGTCTCTCTGTCTGTCTGTCTGTCTTTGTTTCTGTCTTCATTCCTGTATATGTGTTGCTGAAGTACATTGAGTGTGTGTGTGGTTTGTTGTGTGTGTGTGTGTGTGTTGTGTGTGTGTGTGTGTGTGTGTTGTGTGCGTGTGGTGTGCGTGGCGGTGCGTTGCGTGCGAGCTGTGCGCGTGCGTGCGTGCATGATGCGTGTGATATGTGTGTGCGTGGTATGTGATGTGTGCATGTCGCTGCGTGTGTTGTGTGTGTGTGTGTGTGTGTGTGTGATGTGTGTGTGTTGTGTGTCAAGACAAAAAAATGAAACAACCTAACTTGGGGGAAACAACTAACTTGGGGGAAACAACCTAACTTGGGGGAACTTCTAACTTGGGAGTCGCATTCAATGTGTTCGGGACCTAAGGTCCAATCAAACCTTTTAGGCGTCAGAGGAGACGGGCCATAGGTCGGTGGTCCGGCCAATTAAGCTTAGTGGAGAGCTTCAGGAAGACGGTGGTCCGGCTATACGGGCTAAGCAGCTTTGAACCGACGCCTCGATGTATAGCGGCGAGTCCGCAGAGCGAGCTCAAGTCATTAGAACTGTGTGGAACCAACGTCATTGTTACTCGTGACCGTGTGGTCTACCGCTCAGCTGCCATTTAGATTGACAGTGTTCACACTTAAGCCACACCGGCAGGAAGTAGGGAAGGGGGAAGGTAGTGTTGTGGTGGGGGTGAAACTGGATTATCAATTAAATGACAATTTGACCACCACAGAAGGGGGGAGTAAGTGCGTGTAGCGGGACTGTCCATGATTTGACCGTCCATTGGAATTAGAGGGAGACACTTCGGGGATCAAGGGTTAATAAATAATCTGACCAATGGTACTGACTTGGACTCGGGGTTAGAGCATAAAGGAATCGTCGTGAGGAGAGAGAGAGAGAAGGAGGTAAAACGAACGGACAGAGGAGAGAGGGGAGAAGTCTGGGGGAGGAGGCTCTTGGCCTACAGGAAGGCAGGGAGAAGAGAAACGAACAGAGACAGAGAGATAGAGATGAGGAGGTTTTAGGTGTAGTTCTCTGCACGAGGGTAGGCTGGAGAGAGATGAAGTGAGGAGAGGATACGTGGGGGAGAACGAAAAGGTGAGACAGAGTGTGGGAGAGGTTATAGGTATGATTGAGAGAAAGCAGAGAGTTGAGGGGGAGGAGAGAAGAGATCCTTGTTGAGAGATTAGCAGAGAGATAGTCTGCAGAGAAGGATGAGGAGTGATGGGAGGTGAGATATGAGTTGCTAATTTATGAAGAAGAAAAGAAAGAAAAGAAAAAAAGAAAAGGATAAGCAACCTTGTCCATTTGATAAGAGCTGATAGTAGATGTAGTGAGAGAGAGAGAGTGCAATGGCGTTTTTATGCAGGAAGAAAGAAAGGAGAACAGATCGATGTTGATAGTCATGTCTACCTAACCGGGGGTTCGGACCTCTTACCTGGCAGCGTCACTCGCACAAGCAGAAGCACAGACCAATCGCCAACAGTCTCACTGACCAGCGCATCAGACAACACTGTGCCGGCAGTTGTGTCGTGTTGTGAAGTGACAGTGAAAGAAAAAGAAAAGAAAGAAAAGACAGTGATTGTGAATAGTTAGATCACCTGGCCGAAAGTGAAATTCTGTTTATACCCGGGTTTGTTAATGATGTTTTAGATAAAGATTTTGTGAATCTTCGGGAAAGAGAGAATGTTTATTTTGTTTGATTCTATATGCATTGATGTTCTTTCTATGTCATGTATAGTAATGTTATAGACTTTACTAGTGGATTGATGTGGACGAATGATGATTTATGATTGAGATCGTAAGCAAGATGTGATGTGTGTTTGGGCTGTGCGCTCGTCTTCTCACTGAATTACACCGAGGTTGACAAATTTATTGGCGAGCCTGCCATGGATATTCTGGCCCTTTTAGTATAATTGTTCAACTTCTCAGAGAGGAAGTGGGTGGGAATTCAAAGTAGTGTATCCTAAGACAAGGGGTTGTCTTTACTGTATGTTCCCAAGATAGTTAATACTAGTCTTGCATTGCTTCCAGATAGTTAAATACTAGGTTGGCAATTTCAGCCAGAGTATCATTTGCACGATTTCCTATAATTCGCTTTCAGTTGGGTCAGGCGAGAGGGTATTATAAAACTAACTACGGTGTCAATCTATATTTATCATTCATTGGATTGTGCTTTACGACACTCGGGTCGGTAACACCAGTTTGCTGTTCGTTGCAAGGTGACTAGGAGAGTTTTCTAAGGGAAATTAGGTTAAAAAAGAAAAAGAGATGTGACAGCCGGAGATGCAGGGGAGTTGTTGAAAAGAACTCCTATTGACAACTTGTGGTTCATTGCATTTGTTCACAAAGAAGGGAATGGTGGCGAGGGATTGTAGCATGAGGTTCAGAAGGCAGCAGCCTTTGCAGTGGTGGATAAGGGTGTCGTCAAGGGAAAAGACTGCAGTTGGAACCAAAAAGGGATTCAGTCTGAAGAGGTGGAGTGCGTTATGGCTAGCATGGACAGCAGTCAGTGTCAGGATGGAGGGCATAGGGCTGAGTGGTTGTTTACCAGTGGAAGAAAGGGTGGATTGGCAGCAGAGGGTGAAAGAGTTACGAGACCAGGTTGTTCATTACGGGGTAGTTACGAACACGCTGGTTCGATAAAGGGGATTTGACAGGGCAAATCAGACTGTCTTAATCGATGCACGGTGTGGGAGTTTCGTTGCTAAGATGCTGTACTACCTCCTTATTTCAGGCGAGTGTTGCAGTTGGTGATGGAAGATACCTTCATGATTTGATCATCGGAAATATTCCAGGTGCAAGGGGATCCAGGGGATCCTGAGTTGTTGACTGCTACAGGGGCAGCAGTTCAAACACGGAGCAAGCAGGAGGGAAAGGTTTTAAACGTTAGTTGTTCCAGGACGGAAGTCGGGTTAGACGTGTTCGCCTGTTGAGTTTAGGCTGCACAGGAACAAGACATGTCGTGAAGTCTTGGGAGTTGGCAAAGCGGTGGAGAGAACCAGGAGGTTAGAGGAAGGTGAGGACGGATTTTCTTGTGAAAGGCGGGCTGTTGTTACCGAGTGTGCACAAGGGAGAAGGTAAGGTGAACACTCAGTTGAGGTACCGCGTGTATCGTGACACTGTCATGTAAGTGGTCCGAGTCGCTCATGGCGGGTCATCTCGCACAGCAAAACAGCGAACGAGGCTTTGATGACTTTCTGGCAGGAGAATGGTGACATAAAGCGGTTTCTGCATGGATGTGATGTTTCTCAAAGGTCAGCACAAGAGGGGTGAAGAGGAAGGCACCTTTTAAATCCCCTTTCATGCACCCGTTCAGGAGGTGCTGTGATTTGAATGGCAATCTGCCCTGTTCAAAGGGTGGGCACAGGTATGAGACGTGTAAGGTTGCAATGGAAAGTTTGGCAGAAGGCTAGGGTCGGTCAGAAGAGCAATATGACAGGGAGGTGAGGAAGCAATCCTAAGGCGGGGATCAAGTCTGGTACTGCTTCCTCAGGGTCACAAAAGTGATGCATGCTTGGTAAAGGGACATGACATCACTGAAATGGTCGGTCGAGATTACGAATTGATGTGAATGGAAAACCCCAAAACTTTTATGAATTTTCTCCGCAGATATATTCAGCGTGAGACTCAGCAATAGGCGCAGCAAGCAATAATTGTTGTGGCGAAAGAGACCAGAGTAGAGGGGAGGATTGTTGCCTGAGTTTCCAGGAGAGAGTCATACAGGGATGTGTCACTGTATGACGGCTAGGCAGTAGGAGACAGGGGATGTTAGTGGTCTCTTAGACAAGTATTGGGCGGTCCTGGATGATCAAACAGGCTGGGACAAAATCTAGAGAAATGTACGGTGAGTTGACATCAAGATACCGTACATGTGAAAGCCTACCCGATCCCTATGCCACCAAGCAAGTGATCGAGGTGGAGTTAGTAGAAGGTGTTGGACCTTGGGGTGATTGGAACCGTCCATAATATCATATAGTGCACCGTCGTCTTAGTGAGGAAAAGGTAGGTGTGCATCCATCTGCTGTCGACTATAGACGTACTGAACAGTGTCTCCAAGGTCGATGCTGAGGTCCTACCCAACATGGAAATACCTGTTCGCTCAGATCGCCACAAGCAAGTGCCAGTATTTCACCAGGATCGATCTGAGCATGGGTTACTTGCAATAGCCTTGGAGTGATGTCTCAATGGAAGTCAAGCATTTCCATCCTATGGGGCTATACAGTGGCGGTAACCTCTTTTGGGATGGTCAACGCACCTGCGGGCTTTTCTGAAATGATGAGGAAGCTATTGGGGGATTGGTAGTGTTGCGTGTACTTTCATGATGACATTCTGATAGCATCCGAGAATGGGAGGAGATATGGGCTGCTAGGAGCAGTCTGGAGTGGTTGAGACAAGCCAATCTCACCAGCGACCTAACAACAGTGCAAGGTTGGCTTTCCAGACTGGGTGTTCTAGGTTTTTTTTTCGTTGTCGGAGGCGAAACAAAGCAGCGAAAGGGAAAGGTGGAGAAGATGAGAATTCAGAGAGACCAAAGGACCAACAGAAGTCAGGAGTCTGCTAGGTTTTATTGGGTCCTTAGGGAGTTTGTCCCAAAAATATTTGTCTGTACGGGGGGCAAAAAATCCGAGTCCTCTCAGTTTTTGGTAGGAGGGAAAACGGCAGTTGTCGAATGGTCAGACGCTGCTGAAGCAGACTGCTGACGGTGTTGGAAGACTAGGTTGGCCCATCTTGAAGCTAAGATATGTCCCCAAACCATTTTGTTTGCGGATGATGCATAGGTGGTGGGATAGGTGCAGTCAGTATTGTTTTAAGGAGCTGAAGGAGGTCGAGTTTCCTGGAGATTTGATAGCAGGAAGTTGACCAAGTGTGAGAAGGGGTAGCAAAAACGTTGGAGATGAAGGAGTGTTTAGCTGTTGTGTGGGCCGTGCGAAGTTCACAAATACTTGTAGGGAAAGAGTTCGTGATCGAGGAGGATCATCAACCATCATATTCGGCAGGAGGCACAGTGAAAAAGGGGGTTTGGTTGGGCAATGGACTGCATCTAAGGTACCGAGTGCAGTAACATTCCGGTCGACAGAAGTCGGAGTGATATTTAAGTGTGTAGTCTAGCAAGCTGCAACTGAGGAAGTCAGTCGAGATCCTGGGTGCTTTGTTGATATTGTGTTGATTCCGTTTTGTGGATTGGTTATGGGTTCATTCCCAGTTTTTGGGGCTATGGTTCATATTTTTTTTTTGTGTGAGACTTGTTGCATATTTTCTTGGGAGACTTGTTATGTGGATGTAAGTTATGCGTGGATGCCTACCGTCGTTGTGTTGTGATGCCATTATTTGCCAATAAGCGAGGTTGGAGATTCTCAGTGAAGTGTATGGAATCGGATCATATTATATTGTGTTTTCTTAAGATTTGTGGATAAGTATGATGTGGCAAATCCGCAGGTAGGTGAATTGCAAAGTGTGCACAGAGGTCGTTATGAATGTGTTGAAATAAACGCCAAGAGCGCCGTGCAATGATAAACTCATTGGAGTGGATTCATAATTATATAATTTTATAACTTATAAACGTTTGGTTGTAAAGTATTTTCAAACTTTGCAGCGTGTAGTGTGTGGTCCAGAAATTCGGTTGTTGTCATTTTTGGTACGTTGTTTTGAGGGTCAATGCGGTGGGGCATGGTCTTTTTGCAAGGGGGAAATTGTCTCGGACAAAAAAATGAAACAACCTAACTTGGGGGAAAAACTAACTTGGGGGGAAAAAACTAATTGGGGGGGGGGAAACAACCTAATTGGGGAGTCGCCAGTCAATTTGGTTCGGACCTAAGTCCAACTCAAAATTATAGGCGTCAGAGAGACGGGCCCATAGGGTCGGGTGGCAATTAAGCTTAGTGGAGAGGCTTCAGGAAGACGGTTTCAGTCCGGCTATCGGGCTAGCAAGCTGTTGACGACGCTTCGATGTCTAGCGAGAGAGTCGCAGAGACGAGATCAAGTCATTAGCACTTTGTGGAACCACGTCTTTGTTACTCGGACGTCGTGGTTGTACCCAGACTCAAGTGGCCAATTTAGATTGACCAGTGTCCACCACTTAAGCCACTCCGCGCCGTGAAGTAGGGAAAGGGGGAGAAGGTAGTGTGTGGGGGGGTGAAATTGGCTAATCAATTTAAATGACAATGACCACCACAGAGAGTAAGACTGTCGACGGGCCTGTCAGGATTGAACGTCCAATGGAATTGAGGAGACATTCGGGATCAAGGTAAAAATATGACCATGGTTCGGGCCCTTGGACTCGGGGTTGTGCTAAAGGAATGTGTGAGTGAGAGAGAGAGTGGAAGGAGGAAACGAACGGAACAGATGAGAAGGGGAAGAACGTATGGGGATGTAAGGAGTAGGCTTCGCTACGGATGGCAGGAAGATGAGAACTACAGAGACAGAGAGATGAGGAGGTTTTAGGTGTTGTAGTCTCTGCACGAAGGGAAAAGGCAGAGAGATGAGAGAGGAAGAGGAAACAGAGGGAAGAAGAACAAGGAGAGCCAGAGAGAGGGAGAGGTTTAGGTCCATGCATGAGAGAAAATGCAGAGAGATGAGGGGAGGAGAGAAGAGAACCAAGTTGAGAGATTAGCATGGAGAATAGTCTGAGAGGAAGGGACTGAGGAGAGATGGGAGAGAGAGAGAGAGTTGCTAATTTATTGATGCAGGCAAAGAAAGAAAAGAAAAAGAAAGAAAAGCAACATGTCATTTGATAAGAGCAGACTAGAAGAGAGAGAGAGAGAGAGTGTGCAATGGTTAATGAAGGAGAAGAAAGGGGAACTGATCGATGTTGATAGTCATGTTCTACCTAAACGGGGGTTCGACCTCATACCTGGCAGGGTCTCTTCGCCATGCAGAACACAGACCAACGCCAACAGTCTAAACTGACAGGCGCAATAAGACCAACACAGTGCGGAGTTGTGTCGTGTTGTGAAAGGGACGTGAAAGAAAAGAAAAGAAAAGAAAAAGACAGTGATTCGTTGAATAGTTAAGATCACTGTAGGTAAAGTAGAAATCTGTTTATTCCGGGTTAGTTAATTGATGTTTTAGAAAATGATTTTGTGGAAGCTTCAGGAAAGAGAAAATGTTTTATTTTGTTTGATTCTATATGCATTGATGTTCTTAATTGATCATGTAAGTAAAGTATAGACTTTATAGTGGTTTGATGTGACGAATGCCTGATATAGAATGAGATGTAAGCAAGCTGTGAGTGGTTTGGGCTGTGCGCTAGTCTTCTCACTGACATTACACCGAGGTTGATGTGGTTTGTGTGTGTGTGTATGTGTGTGTAGCGCGCGGACGCCGTGCGTGCGTGCGCGCTGTGGGATGTGTTTATCTTGTGTGTGTATTTGAGTGTGTGTGTGTTGAGGGTGTTGGAGTGTGTGCGTGCTCGGGACGGTGCTGGAGATGAGTTTAAGGATGGACCGTCACGTAAACGAACCGTTCACCAGGTGCATGCTACTCACCGTGTTAAGTTCGTAGAGATCTGTGGAACGAAGCACTGCATTTGTCGTCCACGCAGGTTACAGCAGCCAATGTGTTTCGCAGGAGTGGATGATCAGGTAGCTGGAAAGAAGGCAGTCAAGGAGGACACTCCGAGAATCTTTGCTAAAACCGATTTTCCTCGAGTTTTCTGATTCTCTTTGCTGGATGATGGAATCAAATGAATTACAGTGTGAACTTTCTAAATTTCTTTCTTTTTTCTTTTTTCTTCTTTTTTCTTTTTCTTTTCTCTCTCTCTCTCTATCTACTCTCTCTTCTCTTCTCTCTTCTCTCTCTCTCTCTCTTCTCTGTCTCTCTCCCTCTCTCTTCTGTGTGTGTCTCTCTCTCTATTTCTCTCTCTCTCCTCTCTTCTTCTTCTTCTTATCTCTCTCGGTCTTTCTCTCTCTTTCTCTCTCTCTCTCTCTCTCTCTCTTTTCTTACACCACACACCTTATTTAATTGTCTGTCTGCTGCCTGCCTGCCGCTGCTCTGCTATCTGTCTGTTGCTTGTTCTGCCCCCCCCCCCCCCCCCCCCCCCCCGCCCTTCCACATCCCTCCCCCTCCTCGCCCCATCTTTTTCTCTCTACTTACTTTTTTTTTTTTCTCTTGCATCTTCCCTTTCTCTCTCCTCGTCGCATCATGTCAATTGTGATGAAAAAAATCGCTTGTTTTTGTTCTTCTTCTGGTTGTTTATCCATGCGTGATTCTAACTTCTTTGTGTTTATCCTGGCTTGATTTGCTTCTTGTGTTGTATTGCTTGATTCTACTTCTGGTGTTTATCCTTAGCTTGATTCTACTTCTTGTGGTTTATCCTGCTTGATTTACTTCTTGTGTTTATCTGCTTGATTCTACTTCTTGTGGTTATCTTGGCTTGATTCTACTTCGTGTGTTTATCTGCTGATTCTATTTTTTGTTTTTCTGGCTTGGATACTACTTCTTGTGTTTATCCTGCTGATTTTACTTCTTGTGTTTATCACCTGCTTGCTTATATTTTGTGTTTATTCTGCTTGATTTACTTCTTGTGTTTATTGCTTGATTTCTTCTTATGTGTTTATCTGTGATTCTACTTCTTGTGTTTATCCGGCTTGATTCTACTTCTTGTGTTTTTCCTGCTTGATTTACGTGTGTGTTTATTCTGCTTGTTCTACTTCTTGTGTCTATCCTGCTTGTTTCTACTTCTTGTGTTTACCTGCTTGATTCTACTGTCTGTGTTTATCCTGCGTTGACTTTAAAGTGAGGACAAACAGCTGAGGTGATTCCTTCCCTTCCCCCTCCCCCCCCCCCCCCCCCCCTCCCCCCCCCCTTGTTTGTTTTCTTTCTTTTTTCTTTTTGTTGTTTAGAATGCACGAATCTAACTAAGCCAGTTCCTGTGATAATATGAATCAGCATTTAGACCATGCATTTGCCATATTGAGTTGTCTTCCTTTAAAAAAAAAATGTCTGTGATGATGACGTATCCGTTCCTGTGATTATATGAATCAGCAGCTGGACCATGAATTTGCCATAATTTTGATTCCACCCGTTGGAGTTGTCTTCCTTTACAAAAGAAAAAAAGAAAATGTCGTTGATGATGACTGTCTGCTGGTTTCATTGATGTCATCGTGTCCAGGGCAAGGCGGATTTTGTGTCGTTTGTGTGTTCTTCCTATCTGTTCCTTCACGTCTGCCTTCTTCTTCTTCATCCCTCACTCGCCTTATCTTCCTACAGTTTCATCTCCCGGTGAGGTACCGTTTCGCCCTTTTTCATTTTGCCCTGCCAGGGCGAACTGGGACTTCCACAACACGATCCTGGCAGTGTCATTTCGTCCTGTCTACCAATGTCATCTCGCCCTTTTCCAATGTTCAGGGTTACTTCCCATTTGGTCTACTCTCATTTCGCCTACTCAGAAATGTGTGAGCACGACTTGGCCTTACGGCCTTCGTTCATTCGTCCTTCGTCCTTCTCGGGCTTCGCCCTACTCTAATCTAAAGACCATCGATTCTGCTTTGGAGTAGACTGGGGCACTGGTTACGCCAGGGGGGAGCCTTGCAGTAGGAACGTTAGGGCGAAATAGGAAAGGGCGAAAAGGGAACAGGACGAAATGGGAAAGGGCGAAATGAAAAAGGGGCGAAACGGGATGACACCCATCTCCCAATCTCTCTGAGTCCTCTCCCCCACCCCCACCCCTCCCTCCCTGTCTCTCTCCCTCTCTCTTCATCTCCTCCCTCCCCCTCTCTTCCCCTCTCTCTCCCCCTTCTCTCTATCCCTCTCTCCTTCTCTTTCCCCGCCATTCCCTCCTTTCTGTCTGTCTGTCTGTCTGTCTGTCTGTCTGTCTGTCTCTCTCTCTCTCTCTCTCTCTCTCCTCTCTCTCTCTCTCTCTCTCTCTCTCTCTCTCTCTCTCTCTTTCTCCAGATTTGTGGTCTGGTAAGTTTTATGCCCGAGTGTGTGCGTGCTCTCATGTGTGTGTGTGTGTGTGTGTGTGTGTGTGTGTGTGTGTGTGTGTGTGTGTGTGTGTGTGTGTGTGTGTGTGTGTGTGTGTGTGCGCGCGCGTGTGTGTTTGTGTTTGTGTGTGTATGTGTGATGACAGACAGACAGACAGACAGACAGGTGGATAGAGAGAGGTGGATAATGTGAATGGAACACCTATGTCTAGCTCCCAGGAGGATAGAGATTGATCACCTTCAGGGTGTGCTGTCACTGCAGGCGATGCTGTTGTCTGT
>JAFLJL010000161.1:0-10655 GCA_018398815.1 Conus ventricosus | reverse complement strand
GACCAGTTTCCCTCCGGGGGTTGCAACCTTGCCGTGGTCGGAGGGCTTGCGTGGTCCAGTGATCCTTTAGGCTATGCTGACGGGGGCATCAATACTTGGGAGATAGGCTGGTTTTTTCACACTGCTTGTAGGCCTGAGAGGTGAAGATGCTGTATGGCCTAAGCGAAACGTGGTAAGAATTTGTTGCCCCTGGTAGGGCTTCCCATGTCAGATAGGCTAAGGGTGAGGATCCTGACTAAGAGTAACCCCCTTTCTCCTTTTCTTGTTTTCTGCCTCCCTATTTGGCCCTTTCTATCTTCGTCTCCCCTTCAAGTCTTCTTTTACACACTCCTTTTCTCTCTGTGGTCTCCTTAAGATCCGCCGCGTTTGCCGTGCGGTGCGACCTGTGTCGGAGGGGATGAGATCCTGGTGATTGGAGGGCCAGCGCTCTCAAACATCACTTTGGCTGGGACCTCTCCTAGACAGGAAGTACACTTTGGCCCGGGTGTACTAATCGGCTCCCCCTTTTTGGGGTTGGGTCAAGACAGACAGTTCCCCTGCTGGCCAAGTACACCCCTGCAGTGCTCAGCTCTCTGCCCCCGGGAGTTGAGCATGATCAGGGGGGATAGGGTTGGTGGTTCTCTGTTTGTCGTATATCTCTCCCAAGCTGGAGGGGTCAGACATTGGTTTCTTGGCCCTGGCCCCTTAGTTGGACCCAAGGTGGGGGTAAGGGAGGGATGAATTACAATAAATTAAATATGACTTCTTTAAAAATACCCCCCCCAAAAGGAAGAGGAAGGCAGTCTCCCCTGTTTCAGGGATTTCGAAGGTGACAGCGATTCAGATACTGAGGTACTACAGAGGACAGGTTTCTGGGCTTCCTGGCTCGTGGTGGAAGGGACGGAGCAGGAAAGCCCCCTTTTCCCAGCTCTGAGCCCTTTTGCTGTCCAAAAGGGCTTTCAAGGCTTAGCAGGTGACCCTCAGTCCGTCAAAAGGTTGCGAAATGGCTCATTCCTCATTCAATGTCGATAAAAAAAACAGTCTGAACAGCTGTAAAGGGCAACAAAATTTGTGGATAGGGAATCAGGGTGACTCCCCATAAACAGTTAAATTCATCCAAAGGTGTGATTCGCTGCAGAGATCTAATGGGTGTCTCAGAGGCAGAAATAAAAAACGGAATGGGTCCCAGGGTGTGACGGAGGTGCACAGGGTGACAGCCCAAGAAAGGTGCAGAGAGAGTGGCCACCAACACCCTCTTTCTGACCTTCTGAAACCCCCTGGTTGCCTCCGGTCATAAAGGTTGGCTACCTGAACGTCCGCGTTCAGTTGTATGTCCCGTCCCATTGAGATGCTTCCGGGCCAAGGTTTGGACATGTCAGAGACCGCTGTTCTGGGCAGGAGGTGGGGCGGTTTGTGTGCAAGGCAACCCATGATGGGCCGTGCAAAGATCCGGCACATTGTGCTAACTGCGGTGGCGACCATCCCTCCTCTTCACGAAACTGCCCTCTTTGGATAAGGAATCCACTATCCAATGAATTAAAACTGAAAAGAAATCCCTTTTTTGAGCCCGCAAACAGGTTGTGGGCAGCAGACGCCCACAGCATCTTCATATGCTTCGGCCGTAAAGAAGGGTATCCACTCGGTCAGTCTGCTGCCAGACTGATGAATTTATCTTTTCCAAGACACTGCAAGGAAAAACGTCAGCTCTGGTGAAGCAGGTCCACCACCTCCCAAACCAAAGTGACTGCCCCTGGTGGAGGCAAAAATCCGCCACCCTCAGACTGCCCAGCAGTCTACAACATCTGCTGCTGGGCAGATTAAAAAACCAGCGCCCCTACCTCGAACTCCTCTGTCCAGTGCCCGTGCGGGCAAGGATTCAACCTAGTGTGGAGATGGTGGAGTTGAGGAAGAAACCTCCACCGTCCCCCAAACCCAGACCTACTTCACCTGTTGGCAAGTCTGCCAGCGGGGTCTGCAGATAGCCAGTGAAATTAAAGCAACAAATTTACAGCTTAGCAGCAGATGTTGAGGAGGGATGACCTGATCTCTCTCCTTTTCGCCCTCTGCACCTTTGGAAAATTTACAATATTCCATTGGAATATCCGGGGTTTCCCTAATTCCAACTTCGAGGAGCTGCAGCTTCTGTGTCAATCTAAAACCTTCTGTGTGGCTCTTCAAGAAACCCAAATTCAAAGCCAGAAGACCTTTCTCTTTCGGGCTTTAATATTCTTTAAAAAACCTGCACAACCATCCACGTTGGGACTGTCGGGCGGTGTTGCCCTTCTCCTTCACAAAAACTTTTTGGGTTATAGTCCTGTCGCTCTGTCTACCTCCCTTCAGGCTGTAGCTGCGAAAAGTCACTCTCCCAAGACTGTAACAATCTGTTCTCTTTATCTACCTCCATCTGTCCCGGTTTTTGTCGTCAGGACCTTGTCAGTCTGTTAGGGGAACTTCTCGACCTTTTTGCTGTTGGGTGACTTTAACGGTCACAACCCTCTTTGGGGTAGTACCGGTTTGGTCATCCAGAGGTCGCTGATTGAGGATGTCCTTTCGGATTTGGATTTGTGTTGTTGAACGAGGGATCTGAACTTACCTCCATTCTTCCCAGGTTCACTTTCGTGTTTAGATTTGTGGGTTTGTGACCCCTCGCTGGTCCTGGGACTATGAGTGGTCTGTCTATGACGATCTGCACGGAAGTGACCATTTCCTGTCCTTCTACAACCTGTAATAACTGAACACGCCCTCTGTCTCTCAGCATTAAATTATAAGAAAGCAAACTGGGATCTATTTGCGGGCCACTGTTTCTAAGGAGTTCCAGGACACTGATTTTTTTCAGAGTCCTGACCCAGCTGAATCACTGACTAACACTATGATTAAATGTGCTAAGGCCTGTATTCCAGTGTCTTCCGATAAACTTCAAATCCCAAAAACCCGGGTTCGATTCAAAATCCCAACAAATTTCCAAAGTTAGAAAACGGGCTCAGCGTCAGGTATACCAACGACCTTCGGGTCCCAACGCTCGAGCCCATCAGAAACTCCGTGCTAAATCAAGACACACTTTTAAAAATCAGTAAACGTCGGTCCTGGAGAAGCTTCTGCTCCAGGCTGACATCAAAAACTTCCAAAAAAAAGTGTGGAACATCATTAAGAAATCAAGGGAAAAGAACACCGTCCCCACTGTGAACCATCTCAAGTTTTCGGATTCTTTAATAAAAGAGAAGAAAGCATTGCTAATCTGCTTGCTTAAAACCATTGAAAAGAATTCCTCCTCTTCTAATAAATCAGCCACTTTTGTCAAAACAAACCCCTAAAAGAAAAAATCAACCCTGCAACTTTTCATCCGACAACATGGAAGACTACAATCTTCTTTTCACGTTAAACGAGCTGAAATCTTGCCTTGCTCTCTTGCAGCGATTTCCTCTCCAGGTATAGATGAAATCCATTATCAACTTTTTGAAACATCTTCCGCAAGAAGGTCTGAACATCCTGTTACAGGTATAAACCATGTGTGGACTACGGGTTGCTTTCCACCCTCTTGGCGGAAAGCCCTCATTATTCCCATCCCCAAACCTGGAAAAGATTTTTCTAATCCATCAAATTCCCGTCCCATAGCTTTGACCAGCTGTGTCTGTAATTGATGGAAAAAATGGTCAATGCTAGGCTCATGTGGAAACTCGAAACCGAGGGCCCTTTTTGGCGAAAGAACAGTGTGGTTTCCGCAAACATCGGAGTACAGTTGACCATTGATTCGTCGGGAAAATTTTACACTTAGGAACGCCTTTCTGAACAAACAGCATGCAGTGGCAATTTTTTGTTTTGGGGAGAAGGCCTACGATACCACCTGGAAGTCGGGGATACTTCATGATCTCCACGATCTGGGTTTTGGGAGGTCATCTTCCGCTTTTTATTCAAAATTTTTGGCAGACCGACAGTTTCAGGCCCGGGTTTGGCACCACTCTCTCTGATGTCCACGAGCAGGAGTTGGGTGTTCCCCAGGGGACCCATACTGTCTCCTGCCCTCTTTAGTATTAAAACAACAACATTGTGAAATTTCATTCAGCAGGGTTCAGACTGCTCATTGTTTGTGGATGATTTCGCTGTCTACGCAACTGGAAGCCTGTACCCGAGTGTCCAGCGCGGCTCCAGCTTTGCGTAGATAAAATCCCCGATGGGCAGATGAAAACGGTTTCACCTTTCTCCAACAAAGACGCAGTGTATTCACTTCCATAATTTCCGTCATTTTTCCCAGATCCAGAACTTTAAGTAGGGAAATCTTCCATTCCAGCTGTTAAAGAGGCCAAATTTTTTGGGAGTCATTTTTGACCAGAAACTCAACTTTCTAAGCCATATTAAAAAACCCCAAAACCCGCTTGCCAGAAAGCACTGAAATTCGCGGGTCGTAGCGCACACCGACTGGGGGGCTGTAAGAAAAACTTTGTTGCACCTCTACAGAGCCCTGGTCCCTTCCAAACTGGACTATGGTTGTGCCCGTCTACGGCTCCGCAAGACCCTCTTACCTCAAACTTTTTGGGGCCCTATCCACCATCAAGGGCTTCGTCTCTGTCTTGGAGCGTTCCGCACCACCCCTGTGTACAGCCTGTTTCGCAGAGGCGGGCGAACCTTCGTTGTCCAACCGCAAGGCTGAAACTGTCTTTAAATTATTATATCCGACGTTCCCCAGAACCGCAGAATCCTGCCTATGACTGTGTCTTTGGACCCTCCCTTCCAAAGTAAGTTTGAAAACAAACCCCAAATGTATTCCCCCCGTTTGGTCTTCGTATGCAGCCTCACGTGCGGGAATGCAGGTCTAGACCTGGGGGTAGTTTCCGATTTTTCCAATTTTCCGGATCAACCCTCGTGGACCTTTTTCACACCAGAGATTCGTTTCGATCTTGCAGCTTTTCGCAAGAGTCTACCAGCTCTCTGGCGTACAAGGCATTGTAGCTGACCTCTGTTCGAAATTCCATCCTATCAAAAAGTTTTCACTGATGGTTCCAAGTCTGAGGATGGAGTGGCCTGTGCAGCCTACTGCCTGGGGCTCCTTCTCAGATACTGTTGGAACATTTTCCATTCGTGCTTCTGTCTATTCTCTGAAATACTGCTCTGGTACTGGGTTTTTAAGATAATCTCACATTCTTCAAAGAGGGACTTTCTGGTTCTGTCGGATTCGCTGTCAGCTTTGGAAGCCATAGCTGGCCGCAACCTTCAGCATCCAGAACTTTTGCATTTCTTTTGAACTTTTAGCAAGTTGAAAGCGGACGGTTACAACATTTTCTCTTGCTTGGGTTCCCGGTCATGTTGGCATCGGCGGAACGAATGGTTGATGTTTAGCCAAGAACGCCACAAGAGAGAAACTGTCCAACATTTATATCCCTGTTCAGATGTTTAAACCCAAAATTAACGTTATGTGAGAGACCTCTGGCAGGAGGATTGGAAAAACACAGACGAGTAACAAACTCTTTCAGATCCGTCCAAACCTTAAGGACTTCCCCCCATCCACGTCGGGAGGTCGTAAAGAGGAAACGGTTCTGTGCCGGCTGCACACAGGCCATTCGTATTTTACCCATGCTTACCTTTTAAAGAGTGAAGAACTCCGTGGTGCATCCATGTCATGCGCCACTCACAATTTAAACATGTTCTTTTAGAGTGTTGGGAAATTTCACGATGTGAGACACCAACATTTTACAGCGGAGATCCATGAAGATCCTGTTCAGGGATGTCCCGCCTGATGTGATCCTTGAGTTTTTGAGAGAGATTAACATTTTTTCATCTGATTTAAGATTTTACGGAAGAAAGATTTTTAACAAAGTTTCTGGTGCGTTTGTAGACGATGTCATTTAATGAGATTTTTATGAAAGTGAGTTCGTTTTTTTTTTTTTTTTTTTTTTTTTTTTTATATGACTGGTGAGTTGATTTTTAACGTGGTGACAGCCCTGATATGGCCCTTTTTTTTCGGTCGGTGGGCTATAAACACATTATCTTTTCTTATCTTAATGACCAGTTTTAATAGTGAAAGTGTAGGGAAAAAATCAGCATTGCTTTGTATTTTTCTTTAACTAAGGGAGATAATATAATGCTCACAAGAGCATGTCAAGGTCCATTAATCCTTACATACCAGCCTGCCTAAATTCCTGCTTAATGATAGTCTGACTCCCTGCACTGTAAATACTGGGCTGCATGGATAGTCGGTTGTGGTGTGGTTTATTTTAATAAAAAAAGCTGTATGTGACTAACCAAAGTATCAATTTTCATAATTCTTTGCATGTTAGTTAGAAATGGTATTCTAAAATACCTGTGTTTAAAAAAAAAGAATTACATGGTCATTCTTTTTGTACTCCCTTCTTATAGAACAGGGATACTTTAGAATGGGGGAAAAAGGAAGAAATGCTGTCTGTGGTTGTCGTCAGTGTTCCGTGGTCAAAATGTGTTCCACTTCTCCAGACAAAACTACTGGGGCCCATCTTTCTGAAAAATTTTTAGGTAGTTCATTATGGGCCACGGATGATGCCGATTTTTAGTTTACCGCTATAGCCGTTACTAACGGCTGTAATGGCCTATAATGGGTTTTTTTTCTTTTATGGAATATCTCAAAAAGTACTTGGCCAATTTATAAGCGGTTTGGATGATCTCGTGACAAATCAGAGCCTTTGTCCATATTAAGTGAGTAATGCTGAAAATGGATTAACAACCGTTAAAACCATAATTCTGGCTGTTATTTTTTACATATAGGTGGATTTTAATGAAAAATTTTGGGATATTATACAGAAAGGTTATCACACACAAATGGCATGCTATATAGTGTTTTAAAATTTGACCGTTAAAAACCGTTATTCTTGACATATTTTCCGATTTGGATGAAATTTTGATATGTACCCAGGCTTTAGCCCAGTGAAAACTAAAATACCGGTTTCAAAAGTGTATAACGGTTATATAACCATTAAACCGTTATTTTGCCGTTATTTTTTAAATATTAGTGGTTTTAATGAAATTTTGTATATAGAAAGGTTATCACACACAAATGGCACTTCCATGTAGTGTTTCAAAATCAGACCGTTAAAAACCGTTATTTTTGACAATTCACATATTGTCTGATTTTTGGGTGAAATTTGGTATGTACAAAGGCTTTAGCCCAATGAGGACTAAAATACCAGTTTCAAAAAGTGTACATCGGTTAAATAACCCTTAAAACCGTTTATTTTTGCCTTTGTTCTTATCTCCAAAGCATTTGGCCGATTTATAAGTGGTTTGGAAAACTGGAGGTACGTTTATATGCTTCACATCTTGTTTCTTTTTTCTTCTCTCCTTTGCAATAACTCTGAAAATTAACATTGGGGAGATTTTAGCATACACAACAAATTTTTTTTCTGTCTGTTCAGGTAGCCAGATTCCATCTTTGAGAATGGATGTCTAAACAAGACATAGTGTTTTATTTTATGTCGTTCCTGCTGCCGCACATGATTGCCTGCTGTTCTCTAGAAGGTCCAATGTGATTTAACATGTGAGCAAGGTTTTGTAAGTTGTGTTCATGCACAGGACCTTGGTTAAAAGTGTCATCTGAAGGACTAGGAGGGGCTTGGAGTCTGCACACATGTTGCCCTTTGGGAGAGAAAAGTCTCTTTTAGCCTCTTCTTCTTCTTCTTTTTTTAAGTGTCCGCCTTCATCAAGTTGAAGATTCTGACACTGTAGTAGTAGGGGGTTCCGGATCAACGGTAGAACAAAAAACTGCTGCCTGGATCATCAGCTTATGAATAAGTGGCCCTTATACTGGAGGGTGACAGACTGAGGTGAGGGTGGGGAGGGATGGTGTGGGGGTGGGTGGGAGGGTGAGGGGCCAGGAAAGGGAGCGAGAGAGGGGAGGAGAGCGGGAGGGGGGGGGGGTTATATCCAGGATCTGAAGTCCTCCAGCGATGCCGATGCCACTGCCTCAGCTGGAAGATTGTTCCACTCCCTCCCAGTGCATGGGAAGAAGCTGTTCTTTCTGTAGTTCCTGCAGCAGGGTTCTACATGGTACTGCTGCTCGTGAGAGTTCCTGGTGTTGTACTGATGGGTGTAACGCGTAGGGATGTGCGCAGAGTTGATCTTGATGTCGCCGTGGTGAAACTTGTAAAAGGTGGCTAGCCTGATTTGCTGATGTCGTTGTTCTAGAGGAGCCCAGTGCAACTGCTTGTACATAGCACCTACGCTGGATGTCTGACGGTAGCGATTTACAACCCAGCGCGCCGCCCTTCGTTGAACCTTTTCAAGTGCTAACTTGTCCCCTTCTTGATGGGGATCCCACACCTGGCAGGCGTACTCTAGGGTTGGGCGCACAAGGGCTTTGTAGGCTCTCTCTTTGGTTGTCTTTTGAGTGGGAATTGAAACCCAGACCTTTGAACATTTGTTTGACACCTTACCCAGGCCAGATGGGCCCATTTTCATGGTCATAAACTGGCTTCCCCTCTGTTGACTCAAAAATATAACTTCTCAGAAAATACAGAAGAAATGGTACATCTAGAAAACACACACACTCGCGCACGTGTGCGCACACACACACACACACACACACACACACACACACTCACACACACACACACACACACACACACACACACACACTCACACGCACACACACACACACACACACACACACTCTCTCTCTCTCTCTCTCTCTCTCTCTCTCTCTCTCTCTCTCTCTCTCTCACACACACACACACATGCACACACACACACACACATACATTGACAAAGGTGCACTCTCCCAGAAACAACACTGATCGGCACAATGAAGCACCAAGTATCAAATGACCTATTACCATCTTCCAGTCTTAAATGACAGAGAGCTGTGAGTCAGGTAAAAGTCATTACTCCATTCATTTGACAATTGTCAACTTTTGCCATCTCTGTACATACTGACAAATGTTACCATTGGCAGCCCACAGCACTGTCAAAGTTCATCGCCAAGCACCATGAAGGTGTTAAAAAATGTGGTATGTTCTTGGCATTACAAATCGCAAATACTCTTTTTTTTCCAACCTGCTGAAGGGCCCATAAGTGTCAACAAATGTGCACATGAACATTGCATGTGTGCTTAGAAATGTTCTAGGGTCATCCAAAGTCAGTTTTGAAAGCTATGATTAACAATATTTTCCCCATGTTTTGACAAACGAGTCACCTTCTCTCTCTCTCTCTCTCCTCTCTCTCTCTCTCTCTCCTCTCTCTCCTCTCTCTCTCTCTCTCTCTCTCTCTCTCTCTCTCTCTTCTCTTCTCTCTCTCTCTCTCTCTCTCTCTCTTATCTCTCTCTCTCTCTCTCTCTCTCTCTCTCTCTCTCTCTTTATCTCTCTCTCTCTCTCTATCTCTCTCTCTTTCTTGCTTGTTCAGTCATTCATCATTGCTATTTGCCTGTCCATCCACTTTGGCTCTCCTCTCATTCCCCACCCCCCTCTCTCTCTCTCTGTCTCTCTCAGTTTTTGTCTCTGTCTGTCTGTCTCTGTGCTTTAAGCTTGTATCTGACTAACACACTTTGTCAGCATTTACAACACTTAAGCTATTCTTCAAAGAGCACATAATCTCACGTATCAATTAACTTCAACAATATGGGATGGGTATAATGCTGTCCACAAGAAAGATGAAATTCTCTTCAAAAAGTTCAGTGATTAGCACCAAACCTATTCTTTCCAGTTGTAACTCTCACAACATACTTCCTCAGAATAAACACCTTGAAAGAAAAAAGGCATGATTTATGCTTAAAATTTTGACAAATAACATGCCAAGTTACATTAAACCCTGTTTGCAAGACTAACCAGTACTTCTGGTTTGAAGAAGTTTATTTAATTTTAACCTACACATGCATTGATCAGTACAAAATAAGCCTAACTTGGACTGTACGTCTGGAACTCATTTCCAGCAAGTTAATAATGTACGAATCCTCTAAAGCGTTTCAAGAAACGTCGATGCAAACATCCCTTATCTCAATAATTTGATTTTTTTTAATTGAAAATAATAGACCTCCGTTCACAAATTCTTCTGGCACCCATAATTTGAATACACGGAATAAACACCCACTCCATTAAATCTTTCATCCCTACCCCTCAGTTTCTCTCCTAGGCCCACCCACTTTCTCTGTCTCTGTCTGTCTTTCTCTTTCTCTCCCCCCCTCTCTCTCTCTCTCTCTCTCTCTCTCTCTCTCTCCTCTCTCTCTCTCTCTCTCTCTCTCTCTCTCTCCTCTCTTCTCTCTCTCTCTCTCTCTCTCTCTCTCTCTCCTCTCTCCTCCTCTCTCTCCTCTCTCTCTCCTCTCTCATCTCTCTCTCTCCTCTCTCTCCTCTCTCTCTCTCTCTCTCTCTCCTCATCCCTCCCTCTGGAGCTCCTACTCTCACATTCCGTCTTGTCTCTCGCTTACCTGTACAAATAGATAGAAAATATAATAAAACATTACATGAAGACGACAATACTGCGATAAAAAAGAAGCAGTTTTCAACTATACTACTGGTCTAGTATCGCTGTTGCCTGAGATGGAGAATTAGTAAAGTTAAGAAGACGACATATACTGATCAAAAAAAACAAATTATCGTGACCTCGTTTGTGCCGTTCGATTAGAATGGTATTGTACCGTGACGCAGCAAGCAGAAGGATCATAGGTGATCAAAAAAGATAAATCAAACTTTCCTTGTGATTGTGACGATCTGTGAAAAGGATTTATC
>JAFLJL010000160.1:0-14838 GCA_018398815.1 Conus ventricosus | reverse complement strand
CGTCAAAACCCACTGGCCTATCGTGACAAACGTCAAAACCCACTGACCTATCGTGACAAACGTCAAAACCCACTGGCCTATCGTGACAAACGTCAAAACCCACTGACCTATCGTGACAAACGTCAAAACAAACTGGCCTATCGTGACAAACGTCAAAACCCACTGGCCTATCGCAACAAACGTCAAAACCCACTGGCCTATCGTGACAAACGTCAAAACCCACTGACCTATCGTGACAAACGTCAAAACCCACTGGCCTATCGCAACAAAGTCAAAACCCACTGGCCTATCGTGACAAACGTCAAAAACCCACTGACCTTCGTGACAAACGCAAAACCCACTGGCCATCGTGACAAACGTCAAAACCCACTGACCTATCGGGGACAAACGTCAAAGCCAACTGGCCTATCGTAAAAAACGCAAAGCCACTGGTCTATCGTCAACTGGCCTATCGCAAACAAACGTCAAAACCAACTGGCCTATCGCAACAAACGTAAAAACCCAAAACGGGCCTATCGTAACAAACGTCAAAACCAATGGCCTATCGTGACAAACGTCAAAACCAACTGGCCTATCGTAACAAACGTCAAAACCACTGGCCTATCGTGACAAACGTCAAAACCCACGGGCCCTATCGTGACAAACTTTCAAACCCACTGGCCTATCGTGACAAACGTCAAACCCACTGACCTATTCGTGACAAACGTAAAAACCCAACTGGCCTATCGTGACAAACGTCAAAACCCACTGGCCTATCGCAACAAACGTCAAAGCCAACGGGCCTAGGTAACAAACGTCAAAGCCAACTGGTCTATCGTCAACGGGCCCTATCGTAACAAACTTTAAAAACCAACTGGTGTCACGCACAAAACTGACACAGGTCGCCTCAGTGACAATTTGGAGTGTGACCCGTCCAGTGCCAGGTGGCAGTGGACCGTGAAAGTGCGTGAATCCTGCCGGGAATTTGCTTACCTGTTAAACTCTTGGGGGGGAGGGAGGAGAGTGTCAAAGCTCGTGGGAAAATAGTGGGTTTACGTTTTGTAAAACAAACGCTCGTGAAACCGGAGTTCTTCGATGTGTATGGGGAATTCCGTGAATGTGAGTTCTGTCTTGTGAGTTCCGAGGTGAACTCGGTGTGTCGTGGTGTGTCTGCAAGTTATACGAACTGAGGCGTTATCCGCGAAGGTTGGGCTGGCCTCGTGCTCAGGTTGTTCCTGCCGTTGGGGCAGGGGTTGGTGGTATGCCCTCGACCGACTTTTGAAGGTTTGGCTACCAGGTTGAAGACTGTCGATTTTTTCGGTGTTCAGCGACGGGTTCTGCACGTACCAGGGCGTTGGCTGTCTGGCAGTGTCCCGGCGACTGGGGGTGTCGTCCAGTGTGTCGTCCGCGTCTTGACTGTCGGTGTTCGGTGTTCAGCGACGGGTTCTGCACGTACCAGGGCGTTGGCTGTCTGGCAGTGTCCCGGCGACTGAGGTGTCGTCCAGGGGTGTCGTCCCCGTCTTGACTGTCGGTGTTTGGTGTTCGCGACGGGTTCTGCACGTACCAGGGCGTTGGCTGTCGGGCAGTGTCCCGGGACTGGGGTGTCGTCCATTGTGTGTCGTTCCTGTTGTCAAAGGGGTTCCGGCGAGTTTTGTATACCTCCCTCTCACGGCAAATCCGTGAGGGTCGGCCTCTCTGGTGGTGGGAGTTGGCACCGCCATCCCCACTGTCATCCCGCCCATTCTCTGGCCGGAGGGGGGGAAACGCACCCGGACCCGGCAGGATGCGTTCCGGTCGGGACGTCATCCCTCTTCCCCACGTCCGAGGGTGTGGCAACTGTCTCTTCAACTGTCTCGTCAGGGGGCAAGCGTCTTGAGGCCCCCCGCGTTTTAACACAGCGTGTGACTCGCGGGTGTGGTTGGTGCCGGGTAGGGAGGGAACCGCGTCTTCGACGTGTACAAAACGTTCCTCTCCTATTTACGTATCAAGCGCTTCAGTGAAGGTTTTGTGTTTTGGCGGGGTATTAGTGAGAGCGCCGTCAAGCAGACCGACGGTTTCTTTGCCATATCGGGAAACGCTGTGTTGCCGTTTGTTGTTTTTTTTTTTGTGTGAGGTTTTGTTTTTTTTTTTTTTGAAGTTTTGTTTTTGCCTGTGTCAAGTACCCGCCAGGACTTCGGAATGAAGTATTGAAAGTACAAACAGTGGGTGCGGGTTACTTGAAAAATTTGGGTGTTGAACATTTGGGGTTAAGTTTTTTGTGTCCGGGCGGTTTGACACGGCATATAAAATTAGCAGAAAGAATACATTTTGGAAAAGAACACCCGCGTGGGCATCTCAGGTTTATGAGGTATCAACCTTGTTTGGTATTTCAGCCTGGGGTTACCAGGGGATGTGATAAGTCACCCTGTTCCTTCGGTATTAGCCTTTGGTGGGCTGAGGTGTGTTTTGTGCCTCCTGAGGGAAGGGTTGTTATATGTAAACGGTAGCACATGCGGTGCACGGGTATGCATAAGGGGCCATGTGTTGATGGTCGAGTGTTGATAGTATTGTTTGGATTCTTTTGGGTTTGTTTGTTTTTTTGTGTGGTGTGTATGTGTGGGGAAAACTGCCTATGTGTCGGATATTAAGGAAATTGGTGTTTCATCTGCCATTCTGTGGGGGGAGAGTGCGTGTGTGAATGCAAATAAAGCCTTCTGTTTGTGCACTGTATTTTCTTTTGTGTGTGTTTGTTGTGAGGCGTTCATACTTAGTAAAAGGGGGTAAGGGGTGGTTAAAAACGGGGGTTTATATTAATACATATATCCCTGTTACTGCCCTTTTTACAGTGACAATATGGTGGAGATGCGGGGTAGACATTAGGATATTAGGATTATTTAGGAAAAAAAATTTTTTTGGGGAAAAAAAAAAAAAAATATAGGGACCTGTTGTGTGTTTAGTTGGGGATGGGAACTTGATTTTGGAATAGTAATTGTAGCGCGTGGGGGTTTGGGAGGGAGCGCGCCGTCAGTAGGGGGGAAGCGCGGTTGCTTGGCAATCCTAGAAAACATAGTTGCCAGGTAACGTTGTCTTGTGTTGCTCGGGTTGGTGCAACCGAGGTATGAAGGGGTGTGTTTGTGTTCCTCTTTCTTTTCCAATTACATGTGTTTATGAGAAATTGGAATGTATTGATGGTCAGTGATATTTGACGTGAATGTTGATGAAATGTTTCAAAGGTTGGTCATCAATGTGCTCAGAAAGTTAATTGTATTTAGGGTGTTGGGAGACAGGTGTTTGGAAAAGACACTGTGGTTGCCATTTTGCTAATTGTTTTTATTCAGCCTTGGACGAGCAAGTTTTTCGTTTTACGGTTGAGAGAGTGAATGTTCCCTTGGGGGAGGTTCTGAAGGTTAAAAAAAAAAAAAAAGTTTGGTTTCCTTGGGTAGAGGCTTGATAGCCCTGTGGTAATGGCGTCCGGAACCGTTTTCCAAGTTAAGGTCTCAAGGTACCGTAAAGTCCGTGTGAGTTGTAAAGGAGAAAGGTGTGTCAACTCCTGGAGGCAGCCAGGGGATACTCCCATGTCCCGTACCTTTGCGGCTGGTAAGCCTGGGTTGGAGAGTCTCCGGGGGGTGCTGCTAAGTTTGTGTCGCCTAGCAGTCCTGCTGTTCAGTACTACTCACGCCTGGGGATAGAGCTAGGATTGAGTAAGGTGAATTGGCCCAGTTCGTTGCTGACAAATGTAGCAAAGGAGCAAAAAGAAGTGAGGATGCTATCTTTAGGAAGGCACAGGTGGCTGGGGAAATGTCATGAAGGAGAGAAGGAGCAGGAGAGTTAGCCGTGTTAGCTACCAGGAGAGGGGGAAGCTGCAGCCAAGCTTAGGAGAGAGGAAGAGGAAGCTGCTGCTATGTTAGCTGCCAAGCTTAAAAGAGAGGAAGGGGAAAGCTGCTGCCAAGCTTAGAAGAGAGGAAGAGGAAGCTGCCGCCAAGCTTAGGAGAGAGGAAGAGGAAGCTGCAGCCATGTTAGCTGCCAGGCTTAGAAGAGAGGAAGAGGAAGCCGCTGCCAGGGAAAGAGGAAGCTGCTGCCAGGTTGGCTATTCTTTGGCAGAGAAGAGAAAGAAAGAGGATGAGATTTTTTTCCAGAAGACGAGAGAGGTCCAAGAGATGGCTACCAGACAAGAGGACGCGGATGCCAGGAAATTAGAGCGGGATCTCAAGCAACGTCGGGCGAGTGAGATGGGTGTCTTTGAAACAGGAAAAAGTTGAGACTGAAAGAGCAAGAGTTGAAGGAGGCGAGAGAAAGGGCTAAAAGACGAAGCGACAAGCCATGTAGCATTGATCCGTTTAACAGATACGATGACGTGGACATGTATTTGGCTCATTTCGAGCAGGTTGCCACGTTGGCCGCTGGAAAAGAACTTCATGGTCCTCTAGACTAATAGCTCTGTTGAGAGGGAAGACGAGAGATGCATTCTGCGACTGAATCCCGTTGATCTCGCAAGTTTCGACCAAGTGAAGAAAGCGCTTCTAGAGTATTTCCGGTTAGATGCTGAGGCATACCGAAAGAATTTCAGGGGAATGAAGAAGGAAGTAGGAGAAACTTTTCCCAGCAGTTTTTGGACCGGCTAAAGTTTTGTTTCAGTCTGTGGTTTTGCTACAGCCGGGAAAGACGAAACCAAGCTGAGGACCTGAAAGATCTCATTTTCGAGGAACAGATTAGGGAAAATTTTTTACTCCTGACTTTGTCCGAAGGTGCATCGAGCTTGTCCGAAGAATGCTGAAGAAGTGGCCTTGGAAGCAACTCGGATAGCAGAAGCACGACGGATAGGGGGGGAGAGCAAAAGAGGCCCATCTGTAATAAGGGACCTCAGAGGTCAAACCAAAGCACCTAGGGGGTAAAAATCAAGGCAATTCCCCAGCGAAAGGGACCAAGGGACAGCGGGAGAGAGTAAATTTGTGGGGCTCAGCCAGCGATCATTGCTGCTCCAAAAGGGACACCCAGGCAGGCGGTGATTTGCTATGCCTGCAAGCGACCAGGCCACATCCAGCGTATGTCCAAAATTTCTTGAGAGTATAGCTATCCAATATGTGTCGTGTATTGGAGAGCCAGTATACTCGGAGGCTACCTCTACGCTGTGTGTACCATGCTCCAGGAAACCTTTCAGTCTAGGTGTAGCGTGGGGCCCGGAGAATCATGGGCAAGTGGTACAGAGATACAGGAGCTTCGCAGACCGTGATCGCGGCGAGGCTGGTACCGGCGATGCCTATACAGGGAGGACTCAGACAGTTTGTATTGGCTGAATCCAGGTGTCGTAGAAACACTACCCGTGGCCTGTGTATACAGGACACGCCGAAACTTTGAGGGGAAGGTTGAGGCTCGGGTGATGGAGGATCCAGTTGCGGAATTTGCTGGTGGGGAATCACATGTGCCGTGGGGGAGAGCACATCCTGAGAGAGTCCCAGTAACCCCATCAGGGAGACAAACTCTTCGAAGAATGTCAGCAATCGGATACATCCTAAGGTCGATGTGTTTGACTCGTGCTCAGGTCAGAGCCCAGGACGGGCCCCTCCCGCAACCGTTATCTTTGAAGGAGCAAGTGATGGTGTCTTGAAAGACGAGCTGATTCGTGGGCAGGAACAGGATGAAAACCTTGCACGTGCCAGAAGAGCTGCAGAGGAAAGTTAGTTTTTCCATACCCATGGAAATAGGGTCTCCTTCATGTGGGAAGACCGAGTTCTGGTACGTAAGTACGAAGGGGAGAGTGGAACGCAACCCAGGTTTGTGTGCCGAAGTCCCTAAGGAAGACCTTTACTCGCTCTCGGACACGATGTTCCATGGCTGGACACTTGGGGGGGAACAAGAAAAAGAAGAGAATATTCCCAAACTTCTATTGGCCTGGAATGTGCGGTGACATAGGCAGGTATGTGAGGTCATGCTTAAAAGTGCCAGCGTACCTTAGGTAAAGGACGAATCAGCCTCGCATCGGGTCTGGAATCCGGAGTGTGAGGAGGCTTCCAGAAGCGAAGGATTCCTTCTGCACCCCGCCGTATGCCATTTACCAGTTCCGGAACGTCGGTTCATTCTAAAGACCGATGCCTCGAAGTGGGCGTGGGGAGCTGTGCTGTGTCAGGAACACGGCGACGGAGTCCATCCTGTAGTGTGCGCCAGCAAGAAGCTCAATCCAGCTGAACGCACTATTCCATCGTGGAAAAAGGGAAAGTTTGGCTTGGTATGGGCGGTTCAGAAGTTTGAACCCCACCTTTATGGGGTGGAATTCACCCTACAGACGGACCAATTTCCACTTCTTTATTGGAGAGGGTCAAGTCGCCCAGTGGTCGGATCACCCGATGGGCGTTGTTGCTACAACCTTTCCAGTTTGTAGAGGAGGCAATTCCAGGACGTTTAAAATGTGGTTGCAGATTTCTTGAGTCGTATGGAGTAAGGGTTTCTGTGCCGAGAGTTTAAAACAGTTTGAGGAAGAGAGGATTTATCATTTTTTAAATGCTGTAACACTAGGACTTGTTCGTGCGTTCCCTTTAGGTTTTTATTTAAAGGTATACTTTAAATCTTGGGGAAGGGTATTGTCACGCACGAAACTGACACAGGTCGCCCCCAGTGACAATTGTGGAGTGTGACCCGTCCAGTGCCAGGTGGCAGTGACCGTGAAGTGCGTGAATCCTGCCGGGAATTTGCTTACCTGTTAACTCTTGGAGGGGGGGGAGGGGAGAGAGGTCAAGCTCGTCGGAATAGTGAGGTTTACGTGTGTAAACAAACGCCGTGAAACCGGAGTTTCTTCGATGTGTAGGGGAATTCCGTTAATGTGAGTTCGTCTTGTGAGTTTCCGAGGTGAACTCGGAGTGTCGTGGTGTGTCTGCAAGTTAGTACGAACGAGGCGTTATCCGCGAAGGTTGGGCTGGCCTCGTGCTCAGGTTGTTCCTGCCGTTGGGCAGGGGTTGGTGGTATGCCCTCGACCGACTTTTGAAGGTTTGGCTACCAGGTTTTAAACTGTCGATGTTTCGGTGTTCAGCGACGGGTTCTGCACGTACCAGGGCGTTGGCTGTCTGGCAGTTTTCCCGGCGACTGAGGGTGTCGTCCAGTTGGTCCGCGTCTTGACTGTCGGTGTTTGGTGGGTTTAGCGACGGGTTCTGCACGTAACCCGGGCGTTGGCTGTCTGGCGTTTTCCCGGCGACTGAGGGTGTCGTCCAGTGTGTTCGTCCGCGTCTTGACTGTCGGTGTTTGGTGTTCACGACGGGTTCTGCACCCTACCAGGGCGTTGGCTGTCTGGCATGTCCCGGCGACTGAGGGTGTCGTCCATTGTGTGTCGTTCCTGTTGTACTAAGGGTTCCGGCGAGTTTTGTATACCTCCCCTCCACGGCAAATCCGTGAGGGTCGGCCTCTCTGGTGGTGGGAGTTGGCACCGCCATCCCCACTGTCATCCCTGCCCACTTCTCTGCCGGAGTGGGGACGCACCCCGGAGCCGGCAGGATGCGTTCCGGTCGGGACGTTTATCCCTCTTCCACAGTCCGAGGGTGTGGCAACTGTCTCTTCAACTGTCTCGTCAGGGTGGCAAGCGTCTTGAGGGCCCCCCCGCAGTATTACATCAGCGAGTGACTCGGGGTGTGGTTGGTGCCGGTAGGGAGGGAACCGCGCCTTCGACGTGTCACAAAGTTCCTCTCCTATTTACGTATCAAGCGCTTCAGTGAAGGTTTTGTGTTTTGGCGGGGGAAATTTGTGAGAGCGCCGTCAAGCAGACCGACGGTTTCATACCATACGGGAAACGCTGTGTTGCCGTTTGTTGTTTTTTTTTTTTTGTGTGGTTTTGTTTTTTTTTTTTTGAAGTTTTGTTTTTGCCTGTGTCAAGTACCCGCCAGGGAAATTCGGATGAAGTATTGAAAGTTACAACAGTGGGTGCGGGGTTACTTGAACAAATTTGGGGTTGAACATTTGGGGGTAAGCTTTTGTGTCCGGGCGGTTTGACACCGGCATATAAAAATTAGCAGAAAGAATAAAATTTTGGAAAAGAGACATCGCGTGGGCATCTCAGGTTTATTGAAAGGGATCAACCTTGTTTGGTATTTTAGCCTGGGGTTTACCAGGGGATGTGATAAGTTCACCCCTTTTTCCCTTTGGGTATTAGCCTTTGGTGGGCTGGGTGTGTATTTGTGCCTCCTGAGGAAGGGTTGTTAAAATGTAAGTGTAGCACATGCGTGCACGGGTATGCATAAGGGGCCATGTGTTGATGGTCGAGTGTTGATAGTTTTGTTGGATTCTTTTGGGGTTTGTTTGTTTTTTGTTGTGGTGTATGTGTGGGGGAAAAATGCCTATGTGTCGTATATAAAAGGTATTGGTGTTTCATCTGCCATTCTGTGGGTGAGAGTGCGTGGTTGGGAAAGCAAATAAAGCTTCTGTTTGTGGGACTGTATTTTACTTTTGTGTGTGTTGTTGTGAGGCGTTCATACTTAGTAAAAGGGGGTAAGGGGTGGTTTAAGGGGGATATATTAAATACATTATCCTGTCTACTGTCTTTATACAGTGACAATGGCCTATCGTACAAACGTCAAAACCCACTGGCCTATCGTGACAAACGTCCCAAAAAACCCCTGCCTATCGTGACAAACGTCAAAACCCACTGGCCTATCGTGACAAACGTCCAAAACCACTGGCCTATCGTGACAAACGTCAAAACCTCTGGCTATCGTGACAAACGTCAAAACCCACTGGCCTATCGTGACAAACGTCAAAAAACCCACTGACCTATCGTGACAAACGTCAAACCAACTGGCCTATCGTGACAAACGTCAAAACCCATGGCCTATCGGGGACAAACGTCAAAACCCACTGGCCTATCGTGACAAACGTCAAAACCAACTGGCCTATCGTGACAAACGTCAAAAACCCTCTGGCCTATCGTGACAAACGTCAAAACCCACTGGCCTATCGTGACAAACGTCAAAACCCACTGACTTCGTGACAAACGTCAAACCAACTGGCCTATCGTGACAAACGTCAAAACCCACTGGCCTATCGCAACAAACGTCAAAGCCAACTGGCCTATGGTAACAAACGTCAAAGCCAAATGGTCTATCGTCAACTGGCCTATCGTAACAAAACGTCAAAACCAAATGGCCTATCGTAACAAACGTCAAAGCCAACTGGTCTATCGTCAACATGGCCTATCGTAAAAAAACGTCAAAACCAACTGGCCTATCGCAACAAAACTTGGACAGAACAGCGCAGGATATACTGGCGGAATTTTTTCGTTTTGATTCTCACAGTTCTAGTTCTCCGCTTCCCCGATTTTTTTTTTGATTTTTTTAACTTATCACTTAATAACGCCACACAATATTTTGTGTTTAATAATGTGTTTCCCCTCTGTCTTCGATAAACATTAAAAACAAATGAAACAAAAGTAAAGAAACCCGGATAATAAGTCAAAAAACAAGATGCGAAGCATATAAACGTACTCCCCGTTTTCCAAACCGCTTATAGATCGACCAAGTGCTTTGTGAGATAAGAATAAAGGCAAAAAAACGGTTTTAAAGGTTATTAGCCGATGTAACTTTTTAAACCGGTATTTTGTCCTCACTGGGGTAAATCCTGGTACATACCACATTTCATCCAAATCGGACAATATGTCAAGAATAACGGTTTTAACGGTCAGATTTTGAAACACTGCATGGAAGTGCCATTTGTGTGTGATGACCTTTCTATATATAAAATTGTATTAAATCCACCAATGTATAAAAAAAAAAACGGCAAAATAACGGTTCACGGTTATATAACCGATATACACTTTTGAAACCGGTATTTTAGTTCCTCCTGGGCTAAAAACCTGTGTACAAAACCAAATTTCATCCAAATCGGACAATATGTCAAGAATAATGTTTTTTTAACAGTCAGATTTTGAAACACTGCTGGAATGCCATTTGTGTGTGATAATCTTTCTATATACAAAATTTCATTAAAACCCACCAATATATAAAAAACAACGGCAAAATACGGTTTTTAACGGTTATATAACCGATATACACTTTTTGAAACCGGTATTTAGTCCTCCTGGGCTAAAGCCTGTGTACATATCAAATTTTATCCAAATTGGACAATATGTCAAGAATAACGGTTTTTAACGGTCAAATTTTGGAACACTATATAGAAGTGCCATTGTGGGGTGATAACCTTTCTGTTATACCAAAATTTCATTAAAATCCACCTATATATAAGAAATAAAAGGCAGAATAACGGTTTTTTAACGGTTGTTTAATCCATTTTCAGCATTACCTCAAATTACATATGGACAGAGGATCCGATTTGTCACAAGATCATCCAAAAACCGCTTTTTAAATTGGCCAAGTACTTTCTGAGATATTCCAAAAGAAGAAAAACCGTTACAGGCCGTTACAACCGTTAGTAACGGCTTTAACGGGGGGAAACTAAAACATCAGGCATCATCCGTGGCCCATAATGAACATACCGCTAATTTTCATAAAGATCGACCCCGTAGTTTTGTTGGAGCGAGTGGAACACATTTGACCACGGACGCACACACACACACACACACACACACACACACCAAACACACACACACCACACACACACACCACCCACCCACACACACACACACAGATAGACACACACACACACACACAGACAGCATTTCTTCGTTCCCATTCTAAAGTACTCCCTGTTCTTATAAGAACGGGAGTACAAAAAGACAGCCTCTTCAGTATTTCCTATAATTCATGCAACAGGTATGGTGCACCGCTGTGGTGGAAAGTTTGGTTTTTTAAACAGTCATCTACATTGTCTGCCCTCGCTGTCTCTGGCTGTTTGATGCCGTGTGCCCTCTCTGTGGCCCTACACCCCCCCCCCCCCCCCCCCCCCCCCCCCTCGCTGATCATTGCGGCACCCTTGCACACAGCTCCACCCCAATTCATCATGTAGCGCCCCCAAACCGACAGTCCACTGGGAGAAATCCACGTCAGGTCGTCATAAAACAAAACCAACTAAATCAACCAACCAACCAAATCAAACCAACCAACCAAATCAAACCAACCAACCAAAACCCAACCAAATCAAAACCCAAACCAAAACCCAAATCAAACCAACCAACAAATCAAACCAACCAACCAAAACAAACCAACAAGCCAACCAGCTAGGAGACACAGTACTGCCGCCTGTTCACTAGAATGGGCATTTAGCAGTGTTCCTGTGATCCAGCACACACACAGTACTGCCCCCTGTTCACTAGAATGGCTTTAGCAGTGCTTCCTGTGACCCAGCACACACGTACTGCCGCCTGTTCTCTAGAATGGCATTTAGCAGTGCTCCTGTGACCCAGCACACACAGTACTGCCGCCCGTTCTCTAGAATGGCATTTAGCATGTGCTTTCCCGTGACCCAGCACACACAGTTTGCGCCTGTTCTCTAGAATGGCATTTAGCAGTGCTTCCTGTGACCCAGCACACCAGTATTGCCGCCTGTTCTCTGAAATGGCATTTAGCAGTGCTCCCAGCACACACAGTATTGCCGCCTGTTCTCTAGAATGGCATTTTTGCAGTGCTTCCTGTGTATTGCCGCCGTTTTAAATAGAAAGGCACTTAGCGTGCTTCCCGTGACCCGGCACACGCAGGGCAGTACCTACGAAGCCTCTTATTGTGTGGTAATTGCGTAGTCGCCGCGTCCGCGTGAGAGGATGTCCCCCCAAAGTAGACCCCCTCATTCCATTCAGCGACGGTCTCCGTGAACCGGCCAAACATCGACAAATCCGACACTAGCTGACTACTGTCGGGCATAAAGGTGGAGATGGAGGTTAAGTTTTAAAACGTGTTGTTTCTAACCGTATGTTCTCCAAGGTAAGTCAGAGACAACAATCTGACCATGTCTGTCTGCATATTGGTCAGTTTGTTTGGGGGCGGTGTTAATTAAAACCCTTGATGTACTTACCGTACAATCTCGTAAGTGAGAACACAGCAACAGCAGTTCGACCATGTCAGCCTCCCCGGCGAGGCTTTGATCACAGCAGTCTGACAAGGTTTCCCTGGGTGTAAAGATGTCTTCAGGGGGTGTTGGTCAGTTTATTGGGCACAGTCTTTAACCATTGACATACTTACTGAAGGCCTTTTTAGGTGAAAACACAGAAAAACCACCAGTACGTCTCCAGGGGGGGGGGGGGGGGGGGGGGGGGGGAGGTCAGTTTGCTGGGGCCCTTTGGGGAACCGTTGATGTGCTTACCATACGTTCTCCCAGGTGAGACACAGAACACGACACCCTGACTTTCGTCTCCATCGTTGGTGAAGATCAGTTTACTGACCATGGGATCTAATCGTTGTACTTAACGCACTCTCAGGTAGACAGATAACACTGCTTGCAGCCTAGCCGCCGAAAAAAGGCGTTTTATTAGGTGAGACACACAACACAGCGCACTGACCATGCCTGCCTGTATATAGGTCTGATTGCTGGGCACAGGGTTGAATCGGTTGTGTACTTACTGTATGTTCTCCCAGGCGACACACGGAACACAACAGTCTGACAATGTCGCCCTTGATGTACTTACCGTACGTTCTCCCAGGCGACACACGGAACACAACAGTCTGACAATGTCTCCCTTGATGTACTTACCGTACGTTCTCCCAGATGAGACACGGAACACAACAGTCTGACAATGTCTCCCTTGATGTACTTACCGTACGTTCTCCCAGGTGAGACACGGAACACAGCAGTCTGACAATGTCTCCCTTGATGTACTTACCGTACGTTCTCCCAGGCGACACACGGAACACAGCAGTCTGACAATGTCTCCCTTGATGTATACTGTTAAAAAAAAAGAAACGCAAAATGCCAAGCTGCCGATTTGAAACAATTTATTGAAGCTCAGTGTGACAACACGTTTAATGTGAAAATGACAAAAACACGTCATCAGTAGGACAGAAGTCTCCCCTGCAATGCTGTGGTAAAGAACCAGCCCCAGACCCTCAGGGAAATCGGCAGGCCGCTTCCAAAGTCAGTAACGGGTGTGACCCCCTCTGGCTGCAATGGTAGCCTGGCATCTGCGGGGCAATGAAGCAATAATGTTCCTGATTGTCTGCTGTGGGATGGCCGCCCACTCGGCCTGCAATGCCCGGAACAGTTCATTTGGAGTCGCTGGGGCGTTGGCCCTCACTCTCAGGCGTCTGTCCAAAACGTCCCAAACGTGCTCAATAGGATTCAAATACGGGGAAAGAGAGGGCCAGGCCAGGGTGTTGATGTTGTTGGGGTAAAGAAGGCTGTGGTCAGGCGTGCTGTGTGGGGCCTGGCGTTGTCCTGCTGGAACACGGCCCTGGGAGTGGCCATTAGAGGCAGGACGTGTGGCTGAACAATGACCTGGACGTACTGCTGGGCTGTCAGGTGACCTTCCACGCGCACCAGCTGGCTCCTGCCTGTGTTGCTGATGGCCCCCCATACCATGACATTGCCGCCACCATGCGGAGGTGCCTCGTCGACGCAGTTCTGCTGGTTGAGTTCATTAACCCGGCGGTAAACCTTCGCCTCCTGTCATGGCGCTGCAGCAGAAACTGTGACTCATCCGAGAACCAGACGTGTCGCCAATGGTTCCTCAGTGTCCAGTGTCTGTGTTGCGTAGCCCATTGCAGTCTGGTCTGTCGATGGCGCCCCGTCATTACGTTGCCACGTAGGGGCCTGTAAGCCCTCAGCCCAGCAGCATGCAGCCTGTTCCGGACAGTCTGGTCGGAGATGCGACGGACACCAGCGTATGCCTGGACAGTGGACGAGGCCGGCAGGAAGTGATTGCGGAGATGTCTTAGCCGTATAAAGCGGTCCTGGGCTGGCGTTGTGATATGAGGTCGGCCTGACCTCGGGGCATCAGCTGATGACCCTGTCCTCTGGAAGCGAGTCCAAAGTCGGCATATGGTACTGGGGGAGACATTCAAAGCATGGCCACATCAGTTGCACTCTGACCAACTTGCAAACGACCCAGGGCGTTTTCTCTCTCTGCTGGGCTCAAACGTGGCATGCTGTTTTTTGGTACGGTGTGCCTGCCGGTTGCCAAAATGACCCGGCTTTTATACTGCACTATGACCATGGTGTGTGTGTGTTCACCACTGAGTTGGGCATGCTTTGCAGGCGAAACAACAGAAGCACAACCCAATGTTTGCACTGTCGCACCTGGCCCACAACACGCACGTGCACATAGTGACAACCGGAATCAATGTTATCCTAGCACGTCGACGTTCAAGACATACATCAGGGCCGGTTTTTGGCGTGTTCTCAACTGTATGGTCCACCCCAGGTGGCAAAATTTCATTTTGCGTTTCTTTTTTTGAACAGTATACTTACCGTACTTTCTACAAGGTGAGACACTGAACACAGCAGTCTGACCATGTCGCCCTGGGTGTAGGTCAGTTTGCTGGACACAGTGTTGACCCCTTGATGTACTTACCGTACGTTCTCCCAGGTGAGACACTGATCACATCAGTCTGACCATGTCGCCCTGGGTGTAGGTCAGTTTGCTGGAGAGAACAGCATTTTACCAATCCTGACTCACTTCGTCCTCACCAGTTTTTGGGCGAAAGTGGCCCAGAATAAAGGTTTTCCTGTTCTCTGACAAGTAAGACTTCAATAACCAAAAAATAACGATTATCTACAAACAAACATACTGTGTAGGGTTATCCGTTTTCAATACTAATTTACAAAACTTTTCAGATTTCAGTTTTTGTTTAATCCTGTGTTTTTCCTGATCATTTTCAATAACATCATTTTCGCGAAACATTCTCAATGATCTTTGTCTTTCATGTGAAATAACACTACAGTCTTAAACTGTTCTCTAAGTCTTTAAACTGAGTTATATTTTTGGCAAAATAACACTACAGTCAAAACTGTTTCAAAGTTTCT